>JAPMUY010003303.1:137500-172500 GCA_026901105.3 Galaxias olidus
GGTTACCATAATCAGCTGGATAGGTGCAGGATAATGTGTTCAGTATCTCATTGGAAAGGTTACCATAATCAGCTGGATAGGTGCAGGATAATGTGTTCTGTATCCCATTGGAAAGGTTACCATAATCAGCTGGATACGAGCAAGATAATGTGTTCAGTATCCCATTGGAAAGGGAACTGTAGGCGGGGCTGGAGGGAGACCTGATTTGGTGGTCCTTCCCAGGGCAGCCCCAGGGACTCCTGGCGGAGCGCAGAGGGAGAGCAGGCTGGGAGACCATGACAGACAGCAGGCCTGGGAGTGTCAGCGTGGCTGAGTCACAGTCCCTGCGCTGTGGGACAGATAGGAGGAGGAGTGTGAGGAGGGGGCTGAGCCCCTTGCATAGCTCCCTGCCAAGGAATGCCTCGACTACGTGACTCATCACTCTCATCCCCCTCTCCTTTTCTCTTTTCCCCTGCTCTCTATTGCTCCCCTTTGCATTGGCCCGCGTTTCCTGCTTCCATCCTCCCATCCCATCCCATTCTTACTTTTTCTTTCCTTGTTGGCACTCTTCTTTTTTTTCCTTTTTTCCGTGCATTCTTTCCAACCTGCAAAAGGTTTTGTTGAAATCTGGGATGGATTTCACAAATACCTTGAATCTTGATTGTTGTCTCAACCTATCTAGCATACAACTAAGGAGGAATAGTTATTAGAGCAGGCATAGGGAAGAAACCCTTACATTGCAGTAGTTCAGATGTTCCTTTGGGGTTGCGGCACCACATTAGATTGACCAGCTTTGCTTTGAAATGAAAGCTGTCATTTTGTGACAGCCAACTGTGTTAGCTAGCCAAATGAGTAATACCATTTCTAGAACTACTACATTAGAATTACACTGCCGTAAGAAGGTTGGATTGGAATTGGAAAACCAGAATGGATTTTTTCAAAACTTCATTTTCTTAATGGTAAACAACTCTCCAACCCTTTTTGATTAGGATGGAAATTGTTAGAAATGGCTCTGTAATTGATTAATTAGGCTTCCTGAGAAGGTTCTGAACAAGCACCTTGTTGTCAATGGCTAGCGCCCCAAAATGTTGGCCATATGGTGGAGCAACAAGTTAGCAATTAAACAAGGGTGTCTCTACGTAATTGAAGAAACATATTTATGCCTATCCACTTAGATGCCTGTAGTACATCTATAATTTGTACCTTGGACATATCAATAAATAAAGCCTCACATATTTACATCAATTAAGATAGATGGCAGAGGCTGCAGAAAGGCCTGGTCTGAAGCCTGACTGAAAAAACCTTCAGGAAGCAATTTTTAACTGGAGAAGAGCGTTTACCACCGTATTCAGTGCTACTTTTTCTGCCCTTTGAAATGCCTAATTGCGGTTGTTGTGGTGTGCAATTTCACCAAGAGGGTGTGACACCTAGAGATGGAAGCACATCGCCGGATGCAAAGTGATTAATGTGGTGTGATTGAAGTGTATGGCTCCCTCCCACTCAGTGAAAACAGTCTTTAGTCCCTGGCTTGTCAACAGCGGAACAATGGGAGTGTAGTGTTGTTTTGGAAAAACACTCTAAGCACACCTGGACATTCTGTTTTAAGCACACACCCTGGCCCTTTGAACGCAAGAGCTGCACACGGCCTGGTTTCTGATGTGATACCATCAGTGTCATGGAGTGTTATTGATTACTACACCACATAGAAAGATGGATTAAATAAAGGTGTCAATCAATCAGTGTAGTAAAGTAAAGCTATACAGCACACGTTTCAACTGGACAGGATTCAATCTATGACATTGTAGTGGCTGGTAAATATTTTGAATTCCACTGTAGATTCTTCTAAAGGTAGTGACAACTTGGTTAATTTGCAGACGCTGAATGTAAAATAAAAAGTAGGTGTAAATTGGTGTAATGCTATTTTCTAAGCTTGTACATGTGAAGTGTAGACTCATGTAGCCAGTTTAGTTGAATGTGGAATGAGCTAAACCAGGCGGGCCCAGCACATTGTCTCCCAGCCGGGCCCCAAATCCCTGCTCCACATCTCCACATCGGTACTTTCTTAAGCTGGAGGCCAGCTCTAATCAAGGACATCAAAGGCTTATCGACAATCACTACACAGTCTGCCACCGTAGCAATTGCTCTTATCACTGGCAGCGCTAAAGCCCGGGGAACCTCGTGAGCCCACTCCACTGCCTTTCTTCTCCCAGCCCCGTAATCAAAGAAAACTTCCCACGAACTTTTCTCCATCTTGAAAGTGTGTGTGTGTGTGTGTGTGTGTGTGTGTGTGGGGGGGGGGGGGGGGGGGGGGGTTGTGTTTGGTGCTTGTACAAAATACATCTGAGGGACTGTTTGCCCAGCAGTTGACTAAGGTTCTACCACCATAGAGTTAAGGGAAACGTTGGATTAAAAGATGTTCAACCCTATTCATTTCTGTAATGGAGGTATTCGCTAAACTAACCCATGTGAGTTCTCTCCGTCTGTTTTTTCCCTCACCTCTCCGTTCCCCTGTCTCTCTGTTATGTACGTGCTGGGGCCCATGGGTGTTTCATAAAAACCTAGGGAGGTAAGTTGACCTTGTTTCACAAAGGCACTCCATCACTGATCATGGTTTTTGATAAGGACATTACCCAAGTGTCAGTCACTGCGTCAATATAAAACTATCTCTGATTACCAATGCCTCATCTTTGCGCTGTTGAGCAGGCTTAGCATTTGACTCACATAGATAAGAGGATAGAGAATTGCTTAAAATGTGTGTGGTGCTTTGTTCTGTACGTAGCAGGCTTAGAGAAAACTATTCGTCACATTGGAGAGAGGAGGCTGTATGGAGGATTGGTTGAACTGAGGTCTGTTTACGTGTCCGTGTGTGTGTGTGTGGTCTGTTTGTGTGAACCCATTTGTGTGCACAGGCTTTCACACACTCACAGATGATGATCAAAGTTTAGATCACAACAAAACTGCATTGAGTGAGTAGACACTCTGCTTGAAAGAAATACTTGAAAAACTATTCACCAAAAGGGGAAAATAGAGCAATTATGTAACTAGCTCAAGTTGAACAAGTGTTTTTCTTGTGCCATATGCCGCTATGCTGTATTGTGTGGGGGATTCAGGGCTGGTTGGGTTCTGCATCTCTTCCACTTGTGTCTACTCTTTTATTCTCTTCATGTTTATTTAGGAAACAGCTTTTAAGTTGAAAAATTTGCTTTTTTCTCTGATCCATTAGCTTTTTTGCGTTGTTGATGTTTTCTCAGTCGTAAAGCTGATGAGCTGACAATTGGCTTGAATATCTTTCTTCATATTAAGGCAGTGTTCCAACACATTGGAACTATGATGCAAACAGACTATGACAGCCGGAGCAGTCTTCTCATATTGCTTTTGACAGTCATCAACTGGAGGATCAACATCTCTTCCTTGATTCTGGAACCCACTTTCCCTGCAATCACTGGTGGTTCTAAACATGGGATTATTTTTCTTAATATCACAGTTAGTGTAATGTTGTCGGATATGTGGGCATGGAAAATTGAATTCCTTCTGCTCCGCTAGTGCGGCGCTCACCCGGCTAATAACACCAATCTGTTAGAGCACTACCGTTTCTCATTTGGCCATAATATGCTTGGATGGACAGCAAGCTGTTCCAATGGCCTCTGAAGAATGACAGACAGTCAGTCACAAAGATGAAAAAAAGATTTCATAACCATCAAAGAGGCAAACTTTTATTCAAAAACTTAAAGTTAACAAAATGAAATAAAATAAAATCATTCAAAACACAATCTGATGATTTCTTTTATTCTTCCTCTAAGCTTTAACAGTTTTTTTTTTATCATAAAATGACGGGCGTATCCAATGTCAGTCACCGTACTGGCTACTTGGCCTAAACTCATTCAATCTATTGAACGTCCTCAATTTGACAGCTTAATAGTGTATCTAATGGCAGATCCCACATGTCAAGAATTTATTTCTCTCCTGTAACTCTGCACCCTATAATTTGGAAAGGTTACGTTATATCCTCAAAGTTACACATTAACCACTAAGTGCTTTTTTTACTGCCCCATGGCATCACCTATCTTAAACCCACTGCAGATCTATTAAAGTCTCATTTGACAAAGTGATGTAACTGCCGCTCTTAAAACTTGGCCTTTGTTTTCTGGTTTTCATCCAAACCTTCCATTACTCCTACCATACCTCCTTACTTAGAGTTCTGGTGGTACATTTCCAAATTTCTATAGCCATTACTAAGAGTTGTTATTTTTATTTGGATATGAAGTTTCGTCAGTACACATCCTGCTTTGTTGCTAGGTAATAATCGATACATTGCAGAGCTTTTCAAGTTTTTAGTAGTCTCCCTATCAGTAGAACTGGATGCATTAACATTGTAAAAATACAACTGTTGTTCTTGGCCACTTTTTAAGTCATTATTCCATCCCTTGAGGGTAGAGGGGTGAATCATAACAATGTCACCTTGTTTTATGGTGGTTTTAGTGTGCTTTCAAATAAGATTGCACATTTTATCACATCAGGTAAGCTAACTCTAAAAAAAACGGAACCAGGAGACTAGCAGCTAAGCTAACCCTAATAGAACCTTAGTAACAAAGCCACTAGTTACCATAATGCTAATGGAACCCTTCATGTGTAGACACGAGCTCCAATGACGCTAGTGAAATCATAACCACTAATCTGCCAAACATGGTGTTTAAAGATTATCCAGTTAAGTTAGCCTTGCTATATGTCAGAACGCACCTCATACATTGAAGTGCAATTCCTAGTAAGGCACCAATGTGCTTTGTAGCCTGTGTTCAGCCCTGTTTCGCTGTATGGTGAGGCTGATAAGTGGGAAACTATTTCCGTCTTCTGTTCCTCTAGAACAGTATTGACTCAGTTATCGACTGGGGTTCCATCCTACCTTGAGGTCTCTCGCTCTCTCTCTTTCTCTCCCTTTCTTACTTCATCATCTCCATCTTTTCCAGCACACAAAAAGGCAGAGGTTACATTTCTCACTTTCTGGGCCTCAAACACCTGGAGTAGGGACAATTTGACAAATATCTTCTCATTCTAAAAACAGTTTGGATTAGTTTCTGGAAGTTCTTTGCAGACTCTGAGACAGTTGTTTAAAAAATGGTTAATAAATCAACCAAAGGGAAAAATATTTGAAGAAACAGAGAGAATAGGAGCGGCTGATGTCTTTGACAATATTGGCTTGCTTCAGCTCCATTGGGGAAGGGCAGGAATGTGTTCCAGATGGAACTGGCATCTCCCATGAATTGGTGGTTTGATGTATTGAACGCTCCAAATTGACATTCTATCAATGTGAAGGGTAACTAAAGATAAGCTAACGGACAGAAGCAGATAAGCGGGTATCGTCTCTTTGACATCTGCGTGCGCAGCAAAGGACAGCACAAAGTCAAGTGGATTCGAGAATTCCCTACTTCTCCATCTTGAAACCTAAAGAAAACCCGTAGATTCTGACATAGTTCTTGACAATATAACCTGCTGGAGTAGTTTCCAGATTATTTTGCCACTCCATGAGACTTTTGGAATTAGCCAAAGTGTTTATCGAGCTACACGTTGTGCCGCAGTTTGCTAGCTAGCCAGTTAGCCAATTAGCAAGTTAGCTATCCATAGCCAGTGCTACAGTCACTCAGCCTAGTCAGTTAGCCAGTTAGCTATGCTAGCTATTCCCATAGATTGGCAGGACTGTACTGGCTCAGCAGGCTCTGTCAGCAAGGCTCTCTTGCTCTGGGCTCCTCGGGGTTTCACTTAGCTTGGGTCGCGTCTGATCTCAGATAAGTAGTACAGTAAGGCCTCTCAGAAGTTATTTCGATCACCACCTCTTCATCACTCAGTCTCTCTCTGCCTTTGAGGAAGCAGGTTGAGCTGTTACAGAGGTAACACCAGTTAATGTCATGTGGGTGTACTGAGGAGACCCCTGTCAAGTCCACTCAGGCATGAGTGTAGGTCTTTGAGGATAGATGTGTGTGTGTGTCCTCCAGGACGGTGTGCTGCTCCACATGCCCTACACCAGTGAAAGGATACAGAGCACATGGTGATGGAAGCGGCTAGATCCCTGACAGATGTTGTGGATGTGGAAGGATGGCCTCCTTTCCTATAAGTCTCCCTGTGGGGTCATGTTTTGGGGAATGGGAGCCTCCTTCCCTCAGAGCGTCCCCATGGGGTCATGTTTTGGGGAATGGGGGCCTGCTTTTCTGGGTTTATTTCTGGCCTGTTGCACTTCCTCCAGGAAGCCACCAGCTGGATGAAACAGCTTCTCTGTAGCACCATGCTGATGGGAAGGCCTTTGAGTAAATCCCACCTTTATTTGGACACACAGTACACTCATGGTGAGGAACTATTGCCCTGCACAGTTTCTCCTTCTCTCCTCTCATACCACGCTGAAAAGCATGTTCCCAGGTGATACAGACAAGCGCACACACACACACGCACACGCACACGCACACGCACACGTACATGCACATGCGCACACACACACACATACTGCTCCATCCTACACTACCAGTGACTTTTCCTGGCTATGTTATTGATGGCCCTTTACAGGTATGGGGATAGGATCAGCCTCTTCTTACGACAGAACAAAATGGACCTGATGCACAGGCACCTCACGATACTTTACACACACACACACACACAGACACACACACACACAGACAAACACACACACACACACACACACACACACACACACACACACAACTGCATGTCATCAGGCATGTGTAAGGTCAAGAACAAGTTTTATTATTTCCAATTTCTAAATCTATGGCCAATTTTTTTTAAACTCTGCACACAAAACCCCAAACCACACAAACAACATACAAAGCATAAGACTAAACAAACCCTTCAATACAAACTATTTCAACTTTTACCCAAGTTACTTTTTGCAGACAAACTATACACCTACTACGCACTGATAGGATCAATAAAAAACACTTCTGCATTTTCATTGTGCACACCAATTTATTGTAAAAGTTTGGCATATGTAGTACTCTCACATATGTGTTTGTACCAAAGTCTGCATATGTATGCGTATTCAGTATATATATATATATATATAAAATTGTACACAAACACATAAGCACGAATCGGAAGAAGAAAATTATCAAGTTTCCAAATAAATTTCTTTCTCAAAACAAGGCATTTCAATTCACTAAACACATACAGTAGTATATATAAAATATTACAATATAGACTTGCTACTGGTTACGTAAAAATAAAGCAATTAGGCTACATCCCGACTTCTATTCGGGTGTACCTGTGGCCTATTTACAGTGCTCAAACAACACATTTTGATGTGAACAAATAGTGATATTGTTTACAGCCATCTGGACTGGTTGTACGCAATTGCTAATCTGTCATTTTGAATGGCAATGTTTTCCAAAAAGAAACACAAGCGCTTTTAGTTTTTAGTGACATGTCTAATGTGAAGAACTGTGTTTAGTGTCTTCAAAAATAGTGTTCTATGTGTTCAAACTGAGCATAAAGCTGAGCATGTGCTTGTAGTGTTGCTGCTTTGGTCTAAAGACTAGGTACATGAATTAATGGTTTCAGTGATTGTGCCTCAAAAAGCTGTTTAAGAGTGTAAGCAATTAAAAGAAAACTGTACTACATTAAACAATCTAAAGAGAAGGTTTGCCTGCAGTGAAATACGGGGCCTGGGGGGAGGGGGAGGTTATTACTGCCTGTGGTGGCCTGATATGAATGGAATATTCTAGCTGGGCTGTTACGTTCCTGGTTTAGGTGTTGGAGTGTATTTGTTTGTGAAGATTCTTGCGTTAAGCTGTAGCCAGGAAACTACCTTGCTGCACTTAAGATGGCGTGTCATTTTAAAAGCCTACTGTACTGCAGCTCCAAGCAACTTCAATCCTTGTGCAGGTCATTACCTTTCATATACTCCATTGATTTGTCGCATTGCCATTGGCTGCCAGATTAACAACTGTAATGGCTGCACTTTAGACCACAACTAGTATACTATTCCCTATATTTTACTAAGACCTGATGATCATGTTTAGTGAGAAAATGTCAGTAGTTAGTGTCTGTGGTAAGGGAAAAGGGACGGAGAGAAGGTAGAGAAAGTGGTTTTCAAATGTCCGTTATTACCCAGGCTAAAGGGAGAGCGGGATGGAGAGAAGGTAGAAGAGGTTTTCAAATGTATGCCAGTATTCGTGGTGAAGGGACAGGGGACAGGGGGATGGAGAGAAGAGAGAGAAATACGTGTTCTGCCATGTGGAGGATGTGATCTGGTAATCTCAGTAGACTTGGTAAAAATGAACCAGTCGCAGTGGCACACACAGTTCCACTTCAACACCTGTAAAGGCACCAGACCTTGAGTTGCTGCCAAATCTAAGGGCCTTATCCTCAGTTGATCATCGCTGCGCACAGCTGGCACAAAAAGATTGTTATCTGCAGAATTTTTTTTTTCTTAGATCTTCAGGGATATATATAAAAGTACATCTTGATTGATTTATCAAGGTTTCAAAAACAGTTTGGTCATTTCATTGGTTGTTTATGAGCACAATGAGCTAACTAACATTACACTAAACATATACGCTAAAGCTTCAGCCTACACCCTTTTCTTCTGATTTAAATTGAATGCCTTATTGTTACTTGTTTATTTTGGAAAATCTAAAATAGATTACTACCACTGACTGACAACAGTAGCAGGAGTAGTAACACTAGTTACAATATTACTAGTCCAGCTGTTTGATTGGACTGTTTGCTAATTGCTAACTTAGTGTACAAAATTACAAGCTAGAGGCAACATAGTTATATTTCACACGACAGTGTCCCAAGAGTCACCATAGTAGACATTGGTGAGTGCTGTTCAATGACTGCTCATTCATTCATCTCTCTGAAAGGCAAAATAGCCATGACCAAGCCTTCCTGAAATATAACTGCACTTGGAAGCCACCAGAGGTTTTGCCTACTTTTGCATGGCATCCAGTAGAAGAGATAGAAATATGCGGACAGTGAGAGGAATTCACAATCACGGAACAGTGTATTTTCCAGACAAAAAAGCATATTATTTAACCTCAACACTGATATTTTGACCTTTAGGAGATACAGCTTTGAGAAAATAAGCCTTTAATCTACATACCATGTAAGGGGTAAAAAGTCAACCATTTGTATATCTAATACAAGCAGAGCTGAATGCAAATGAATTGGTTTACCAAAGCTAACAAATAAACACTTAAAGTAAATACAGCCTGTTATCATAGAATGCGAATCTGGTTCAGGTCTGCTGCTCTCTCTGAGGGCTGAGAGGTGCTGTCAGCAGAGGCTATGGACCTGTGAGGTTATACAGAGTGTGAGGGGGTGTAGCTGTGGAGCTCCTGGGCTTTGGGGTTAGGGGAGGTTATACAGACTTTGTCACTGCAGTAAGGTTGAGGTACAGGGTGAGTTTGCATTGAGGTAGAGCAGGGAGTTTGCAGTGAGGTAGAGCTTTGAGGCTTTAGTGAGGTAGAGTGTTGAGGCTGCATTGAGGTAGAGCTGTAAGGCTGCAGGGAGGTAGAGCTGTGAGTTTGCAGTGAGGTAGAGCTGTGAGGCTACAGTGAGGCAGAGCGGTGAGGCTGCAGTGAGGTAGAGCTGTGAATTTGCTATGAGGTAGAGCGGAGTTTTCAGTGAGATAGAGTTGTGAGTTTTCAGTGAGGTAAAGCTGTGAGTTTGCAGTGAGGTAGAGCTGTAAGTTTTCAGTGAGGTAGAGTTGTGAGGCTGCAGTGAGGCAGAGCTGTGAGTTTTCGGTGAGATAGAGTTGTGAGGCTGCAGTGAGGTAGAGCGGTGAGTTTTCAGTGAGGTAGAGTTGTGAGTTTTCAGTGAGGTTGAACTGTGAGGCTGCAGTGAGGTAGAGCTGTGAGTTTGCAGTGAGGTAGAGCAGTGAGTTTTCATTGAGGTAGAGTGGTGGGTTTTCAGTGAGGTAGAGCTGTGAGTTTGCAGTGAGGTAGAGCAATGAGGCTGCAGTGAGGTAGAGCAGTGAGGCTGCAGTGAGGTAGAGCGTTGAGGCTGCAGTGAGGGAGAGCTGTGAATTTGCTGTGAGGTAGAACGGAGTTTTCAGTGAGGTAGAGTTGTGAGTTTTCAGTGAGGTTAAACTGTGAGGCTGCAGTGAGGTAGAGCAGTGAGTTTGCAGTGAGGTAGAGTTGTGAGTTTTCAGTGAGGTTGAGCTGTGAGTTTTCAGTGAGGTTGAGCTGTGAGTTTTCAGTGAGGCTGTGAGGTGTAGCTCTCTTGCTGTGGGCTGATAAGCAGCTCTGGGCATCAGACTGTCAGACTGACATGGAGGCTTCGGGGAAACAGCCAGGAGATTGTCAGTGGAGACATGAGGCTGACATGCCTTAAGGGTGGGCCCTAGAACCACCACCCTACACCTGCTGGTGTTCTCAACAAGGCCGCCCTGCCTGCTCTCTGACCACCGTCTGTCAGTACACTGTGGCATCCAGGAAGAAACGCCTACTGTCCCAACACCCAAATACTCTCTCTCTCTCAAACACTCACACACACATACATATTTATGTGTGACAAACACTGGGGTCAGGCAGCAATTTGATCGAGAACTCATGAATGAAAAATGATGTGTTGTTATACACTGCTGCTTGCAGAATGGTTCTGTGACAAACCTTTACAGGGAGATAGCAGGATATTAAAGATATCTATAGTTTATTCCGTGGAGGCTTGACAAAGAGGTTGAAAGGAACACATTCAAAGCATGTGTGACCCAACAGCTGATGTATTGATGTGCACAGGTGTGATGGTAGTTGTAGTTCGCTGCCACAGACACAAAGCAGCGTGCTCCACACCCACATGCGTGCTCAGAAGAAGGGCCACAGGCTCAGCCTCTGACCCGTCCTTGGCCAGCCTGTCACCACAGTCACAAAATAGTCCACATTTAATAACAAAACCAGAAAAAAAACCTTCTCTCTGAGCTTCCAAAGAGAGCAAGATATTTTATCTTTGTCTTCATTTTTCAAATGTTTTCTCTCCCTGAGCTTTGCAATCTCAATATTTGACAACCTAAAGCATCCTTTACGTGTAGGACGTTAGGAAAAGATTGATGGCGCATGGGAACGCTCCTCGGCATGTTTAAGCAGCTCCTAGGGATGGTTGTTTGAGACCCCGCTTTGAGCTCCTCGCTCGCGCAGGAGGGAAAGGCTGCTTGATATACCTCTTGTTGACATGAAGATCTACATGGTTACTGCATACTTGCCTTGGTAAAAGGCATGTGGGTGGTGTGTGTGGGTGTGGGTGAGATGTTTCAGGGGTATTTGTGTGATCCCTATCCAAAAATAAAGTAAAAAAACAAAGATGGGCTTGGGTGTGCCCGTGTCTAATGCCAAGCCTGTGATACGACAGGTGTGTGTGTACCCTTTTGTTTCCGTTTGTGTGGTGTTACTGTGTCGTCGGGCTAGAGCCATGACAGAGTCAACATGTGGCCCTGCTGTGAGCCCCGCCTCCAGGGCTGTGAGTGACAGCTTCTGGCAGGGCCCCCAGGCTGTGAGTCTTAAACACAGCGCTGACAGCCTCAAACACTGGCGCTGCCCGAGGCCATGCCAGCTGCTGCACTGATACCCCTCAGCAGGGTGCCAGCGCCACGGCTCTGGGCTCTCTGGCTGGGTTTGAGCAGGGGATCACAGACATTCAGAGAACAAGGGACTTCAGGCTGTTTACTTTTCATTCTGCAAGTGTTTTTGGTCCCCCCGATTCACTCAGCTGTAAACGGGTGTTTCATTTAATTACACAAAGGAAATGTGCTATGGCCATTCAGATAAGCCTTTTGTATGTCTCTAACTTTTTTCCCTCTGCAGCAGATAAAGCAGGTACACTCTACATTGGTATTCAGCCTTTGTCAATGGTGGCGGTAAAATGCTGCTTTTTAGAATAATTAGTAGTGGATTAGCCAGTTCTTTGGTGTGGTCTGCTTTCCATGATTTTTTTTGCCAGTTGATATAACTTAAAGTGGCTCTGTACTGGCTCAGCAGAAAGCCTTAGCCTGTGGTCTGTGGTCTGTGGGGGAGACTGGTGGGCACAGTGGTCTGCTGGTCACGTTGCTGACTATCTTACAGAGGTAAAACAACACACGGGACCTTTCTAAGTACCTCACTGTGGCATCACACAACGTCCGGTATTTCAAACTGGATGGGATGATGCATTGACAAAGGCATTGTAATATCAGCTGTTTGGTTAACATCACTTGAGGGTTTGGTTTTCTATAGACATGTTTGACAGTTTTCTCTCACTGGACTAGGGTACACTTTATAACCAACGTTGACTGTCACTCTCATGACAGAGTGCCAGACAGCACACCACCCTGAATGCTACACTTTGCAGACATGCCGGTCAACTCCAGGTGCATTAGAAGAAGCTGAAGGAGCTTTAATTGAAATAAAGGTTTGCCTGTGTGTGTGTGTGTGTGTGTGTGTGTGAGGGCAGGTGAGAACTGGAGGAGAGGGGACGTTCCACTTGCTTTTCGACGTGCTCTTTGTTTCCTCTGTGCGTGGACTTGTCAGCGGCCCTGCTATCAGTGCAGGTAATCATGCCCACGCTTGGCTGATTTCCAAGACGCTGGTGGGAGCCTGCCGCCATGACTGGCACGTGAAAGGCCGGCGCACGGCGAGCTGTAAACACGGGCGTGTATCGCTGTCCTATCGCTCCTGCTGTTCCCACGCGACATCCAATTAGCTGCTCTCTGATTGGATATGAACGGCACGCTGGTTGTGGTTAGCCCACATCCACTTGTCCCTGTCCACACACACACACACACACACACACACACACACACACACACACACACACACTCACACACACTACACAAGCTCATTAATGTACTGGCTCAGCCAAGCCTGACTGCCCTGACTGGACTCTGAACCAAAGCCTCTGTGTAGTCCTGTTTCAACTGGGGTGTGTGCGCCTTTTGTTAGTGTGTGTGTAAGAGTGTGTGTTTGTTTGTCTTCTGTTAGCGTGTGTGTGTGTGTGTGTGTGCGTGTGTGTGTGTTGGTCTTTCTTTTGTTGGTACATTGGTGTAAGGGACTATGATTGTGTGTCTGTTGTGTTGATGTCTCACTTTGAGAAACAGAGTTTGTTTGAGTGAGTGGTGTGACTCACCTAGTGCTTTTGAAATAACTAAAATCACAGCATTCGACAGGACTGAGTCTACAGGCATATTTGGCATGTCTCTCCACTCTTAATTAACTCGACATCACCTTCAAGTTGATAGGAAATGCCAGAGTCCCGTAAGTATTGTCACACACATAACAAGCCCTATCAACCTAGCTTAAACGTTCTATCGCCCTGATGATCATTCTTCACATCGTTTCACTCTCAGTCAGTGGTCCATAAGTTAGTCCCTCTCCCCTGTTCTGACCAGCTGCAAACACGACACCTGCAAAATGATTTGCACATGTTTGAATGCTGGTACTTAAACCCCAGATAGCTTGACTGTTAAGGATCTTAGAGAAGTCAATGTTAAGAGGTTCTTTGCACCTTTAAATGTGGTGGAGATTACACCTTCACTATTGATCGGTTGAAATATCAATATACTGATTGAGGTTCTCTTTCAAGTACGCTGTGAGAGCCGGCTAAGGGGCTTATACGTTTCAATTGCAGGTTGATTGGAGCGAAGTCTGCAGATGGCTGCTGTGTCACAGAGAATGCCCAGGCAACCAGCCAAATATTTCTCAAAGATTGAGAGTTGTGCCAGGCTTTTGGTATTCACGATACAACTGGAATTGTAGTAGTTGCATTTGTTGTATGTGCTTTTGGATTCCAGAGTACTATGTAATACGTGTGCATTTAAGTTGACTAGGGGCACACTAAAGGCATGCACGATCCAGGTGGTGTGGCGTCACGCAAAACAACACAAGATCTGGTCCAAATAAAGTGTTCTCACACATCTTTGCTATTTACCTACGTGTGTTCTATAGTTTCTGTGTAGTGTGAACATAAATTCTGCTAGATGGCCAAAGTGTATCTAACGGTGTGAATACAAAGAGTGTTGCACTGGAGCTTCAGCAGGCCAATAGGCATTAGCCATTCAGAAGGTATTTCATGCACCAGGCCAGTGAAGAGGACTCAGCTGGCCTGCCCCCACTCTGCCTCTGACACACACTGCTCACATGCTCACACACACAAACACACACACACACACACACACACACACACATAATCTGCAGTCCTCTCTCTGTGACCCTGCTTGGCTGGTGCTAGAAGTGAGGGAAAGAGAGAGAGGCCTAATTACAGTGGTAACGAGATGGGATTGTAATCACCCGACTGTCTGAAGGGAAAGTGCGTGTGTTCCTCTCAATGTGGGCCTATGTCTCAGGCTGCTTGTTTCTCCATTTTTGGTCCAAAGCCACAATTATACAAATTAAGTCTTTTTTCAGCTCTCAAACTTTGGCACACACAGAGAAAGAATTATGCAGAGGGAGCAAGGTGGTTATGTCTGTGCTAGCGTTGTACTAAAGCCTGCTCTGCCATACTCCAGTGTACTAGTATTGTCCTAAACCCTGCTCTGCATTACTCCAGTGTACTAGTGTTGTACAAAAGCCTGCTCTATCATACTCCAGTGTACTAGTGTTGTACATTTAGGCTGCTCTACCATACTCCAGTGTGCTAGTATTGTACATTTAGGCTGCTCTACCATACTCCAGTGTGCTAGTATTGTACATTTAGGCTGCTCTACCATACTCCAGTGTGCTAGTATTGTACATTTAGGCTGCTCTACCATACTCCGGTGTACTAGTATTGTAATAAAGGCTGCTCTGCCATACTCCAGTGTACTAGTATTGTACATTTAGGCTGCTCTGTCATACACCAGTGTACTAGTATTGTACATTTAGGCTGCTCTACCATACTTCAATGTACTTGTATTGTACATTTAGGTTTCTCTACCATACTCCAGTGTACTAGTATTGTACATTTAGGCTGCTCTACCATACTCCAATGTACTAGTATTGTACATTTAGGCTGCTCTACCATACTCCAGTGTACTAGTATTGTACATTTAGGCTGCTCTACCATACTCCGGTGTACTAGTATTGTACATTTAGGCTGCTCTGCCATACTCCAGTGTACTAGTATTGTACATTTAGGCAGCTCTGTCATATTCTAGTGTACTAGTATTGTAATAAAGGCTGATCTGCAACACTAAATCTCTGTATTCTCTTTCTCTGCCTTCAGCTTAATGAACAGCTGTGCATATGTGACTACAATAATTAGTTGAGAACTACTAACATCAAAGCATTCTAACTGACTTACCAGCAAATATCAAAGCTGAACCGCAAATATTGTCATTTTGGAGTTTTGCCGTTTCCAGACTTCTTCATAGTGTGTGATGTTGGTACGGGTGGCGTAGCTTGTGTGCAACGCTGTAAACCAATTCTTTGAAGCAAGCCCATCTATTCCTTTCATGCCTCTGCCTCTGACTAAAACAGGTCTACTAATCTTTCTTTGCATGCTCGCTCTCTCTTTCTGTCTCTCTCTCTCCTGACATATCTAAGAACAAATCTTTACCAAACAAAGTTTCTCATTGTCTGTATCAATTTAGAATCTGCTAATGTCTCCTAATTCCTTCTATCAAGTGAGCTCCATGCCTGAGTGTATTGTTGAGGGTTTTAATGAGTAGGAAGTGCTGATGGCAGCATAGTGATACCTAGCTAAATGAAAGGGTCACCAAAGCTTATGTGACCCCAGTGGTGCTGTCCACAACCATCGCTCTTCTCATTTTCTCATCTCTTCCTGTTTTCGTCTTTCCCTCCCACAGTTTTTTTGTCTCCCTCTGTTGTCTCAATACACAATCCCCCTCATTTTTATCTTCCCTTAACATGGAGAAGGATCTCCTTTGCACACACTCAGACACAGGGTGTGGAGATGACAGAGGGATGTGGGCCTGCAGTGGAGGACTGGGTGGGACAGACAGGATGATGGACGGGAGGCAGCCAGAGAGATAGATCTGCCCGCTTACTGGGGGAGAAGCGTGAAAGAGACGTTCACATTCATCCATCTATCCTCATCATAGGCTCCTGCACCCTGCCTCTCCCTCTAACTGCACCTCTGACAAACCCACTATCCACACACACACACACACACACACACACACACACACACACACACACACACACACGGTATAGACAAATGCTTTAAAAAGGTTTTACATACTTGTTTGCCCTGTACATTATTACAGACACACACACACACACACACACACACACACACACACACACACACACACACACACACACACACACACACACACACACAGATGTAATGCGAGCAAGGCACAACCCTGAGGAAAGAGGGAGCTACATCTTGTTGACATTTTCCTAGGTCTCTGTGGTAATTTCTGTGAGGTTAGTGGTCCCTGAGCACAAAGCCACAACACAGGAAAAGCAAACAGAGGCAGAAAGAGAACAAATTGCTTTTTTAAATTGCCCAGACAAGAGTTGCTTTTTAAGTCTATTAGGACAAAGTGCAAACAGTGCTCCAAAGCAGGCTAGCAAGCCTGGGGAGTGAGTCTCCATCTAATACAAATACACAGATGGTAAGATGGAAACCGGCCCTAACCCTCTGATGGAACCAGTTTTAGCTCGCTGGGCCACGCAGAAATATGAGTGGACTACACACATACCACAGGTGGGATCACTTCTTACAGCTCCAAAGAGGGGATGAATGAGTGGATGTACCAACAGTATGCAGTATACTTCTCACATAACGTCCAACAGTATGCAGTATACATCTCACCTAACTTTCAACACTATGCAGTATACATCTCACCTAACTTTCAACAGTATGCAGTATACATCTAACCCAACTTCCAATACAGTATGCAGTCTACATCTCACCTAACTTTCAACAGTATGCAGTATACATCTTACCTAACTTCCAACAGTATGCAGTATGCATCTCACCTAACTTCCAACAGTATGCAGTATGCATCTCACCTTACTTCCAACAGTATGCAGTATACATCTCACCTAATTTCCATCAGTATGCATCTCATCTTACTTCCAACAGTATGCAGAATACATCTCACATAACTTCCAACAGTAGCTGTTAGACGTGTGGCCTTGAACATGAACCTTTCCGCTTAGGCTAGCTGTTGACTAGGCTACATAAATTAACGTTGCTTATCTATGTTGAAATATTACTTCCTATTTACATGACCTCCTTTACATTTTAGATTGTTAATTTTTTACGTTTATTTTACCAGGTTAGTCTCATTGAGATTCAGAATCTCCTTTCAAGAGAGACCTGGCCAAAAAAGCAGCACTTAAAATGTTTCACACAAATGTACACAGAACAAGACATTCTGGAAAAATGTAAGCATATAAATGTAAATAAAATCCATAAAAAATGTCTAAACATCTAAAGGGGAAAAAGGTTTTAACCTGGCTGGAAAAAAATGTAGTGAGACAATTTCCATAAGCTTTATGATTTTTAAGTTATTCCATATAGCTGGAGCAGAGAACTTTAATGTCTTTTAAATGCTTCTGGGCTGACCATTGATGGTCTAAACCGAGACTTAGCTTTCGGCTACAGGATTACTGATGTGAATTATATTTACAGCAGCCTACATACACCTTCTTACATTAAGCAGAGGGGTTGGGTTAAACTCACCTCATTAATTATCCGGATAAATAAATTACATAATTCATTAGGAAACAGTTATCTGAGCTGCTTTAAAGGGTTTACACATGGTTGTCAAGGAGGAGTCTGTTATTCAGTGCCAACAGAGGCATTGAATTTATACACAAATTATATGATAAATATAACAAGTCTTATCCAGTAGCTTATAAATTTTACACACAGAAATAAAACAAAGGAACTGCAGAATGAATCACTGACTTTATGTACTAAATGAAAACCGGACGTCTTGTAAGATAACGCATACAAGAGAGAAAGCAAAAGGTCATCAAATAGAAACCACAGATAGATCTTAAAGGAATACCAAACATACACTTTATGTAATGTAGACAGGAATGCTGAGTTATTTTATTTAACCTGGACAGAAACAGTCAAATAAAGCAATATTGTTGAGACAGACTGCTTTTTCTGCTCCTTTCTCTGCTGCTTCATCCCCCTGTTTTCCCTAGACCCTCATACCCCTACACTGGGGTGGGTTACCTTAAAGTTAGACCCCCATACCTCAACACTGGGGTGGGTTACCTTAGTGGTAGACCCTCATATCCCCACACTGAGGTGGGTTGGGGTCTGGGATCCAGTGCTGCTGTTCTCATCCCGTGCTCCTGTTTCCCTAGGGACCACAGTCGGCTCCCTGAGCCAGGGTCACGACACAGCAAACCTCAGTACATGGTGAAATGCATGTAGGTCTGTGCCAACCCGTCCATATCTGGACGCCACTGTTAGCACCGACAGCAGTTGACCCGGGCGCCGTGGTAAGCGAGGCTTTCCCATGACAGGTGGAGTGGAGGATTAGCATGAACATGTGCTTCCTGGCATGTGGCTGGCCAGAGTGGAGCCTGGTGTTCGTCCCCACTGAGCCTTGAGAGCGCAGCCTGTGCAGGCTAGCAATGACACACCTTCCCGAACAAAACACGTACACACCGTTCAAAGTTTCCACCTGGGAGTTGTTTGACCCCTGGAGGCGGATAGGGGCCATCCAACATAGATAATCGGCGATGATTTGTGCTTAGTGTAAATTCAAAATCCATTAATCAGAGTGGAGAATACAGCTGGGACCAAAGAGCAGCCATTTGTAATGATCAGCCAGTGATATACTACATGAGAAGGTCTGCCCCCATATGAAATATGATCTAGTAATGCTGGGCCTGGAGAGGAAGATAAAGAAAGGGAGAGGAGAGGCACAGTGTGATCTGGTGCTGCTGCAGTGTATTGTGTACAATCAACACAGGCCACCAGAGCTCTCTGCCGGTTCAGGCATAGATCCTAAGGGCTCATTCCCACCACACAGTAGGATACAGGTCAGGTCGGGACGGGACGGGTCGCGAGGTTTCGGAATGGTTACTCTAGATCTGTGCTGCGTTTCCACCGCAAACGGGTACCCTATAATGTAGGTGGGGTTCAAAGCGACTTAACTATCCCAACATTCTCTCCGTCTCAAAAACCATACAACCATATAATATAGCAAGCCAAAAAAGACAGTATGCAGTATGCCAAAAATGCATGCAACAGCACATACTTTGCAAGTGCAACTGAAGTACGTTCTAAAAGGAAAAAGTAGTGGTCGGCTATGCGATTTGAGACGCAGCAATAGTATTCGACATGAGAGTAAACACATCAGGAACGTCACGTTGCAGTGGAGGACATCAAATGTTTTGCCTTCTTCTCGGTATGTGGATGTTTCTTACGAGGAGAAAAGCTTTGTTTAATAAAAGGCTGAGGGCAGTATGGTGAAATACAGTTGAACTAAACAATAAGAGTTTGGGAAATGCTACTTCAGAGCGCCGATGAGGAGAATACCGTTGAGTCCTTTGTTACGCGAGGTTACTTTTCTGTTGACAATTCTGTTGACCAATCAACGGTCTGCAGTGTTTTTAGCTAAACCTTTAGGTACCGAGTCAGTTTGCTAGGAACCTCAACAGAAGGGTAGCGAAAAGCAGGACGGAACAGATTGGTATCTACCGTACCATCCACAACTTTTGCCGGTGGAAATGCAAAAATAACCGTTCCGTTCCGACCCGTTACCTAGTGCTTTGTGGAAATGAGCCATAAGTGTCCTGATAGGAACGTAGGTGGACAGCTATGCCAGCCCTCAGCTTTCTGCTGTTCACTTAAAACAATGCTGGACCCCTGCAGTATATAATTCTTACAAGAGATTGCTATTCATCAATTGAGTCAAAATGGTGTTGAGTTTATTCTTTGTGGTGGAATAGGAATAGCTTATTGACTGCTGGTATTGGAAGGCGTTATAATTAGGATATATTCATCTAC
Source organism: Galaxias olidus (assembly GCA_026901105.3). NCBI lineage: Eukaryota > Metazoa > Chordata > Actinopteri > Galaxiiformes > Galaxiidae > Galaxias > Galaxias olidus. The sequence goes on from JAPMUY010003303.1 coordinate 157,379, forward strand.
ACAAACACAACCTATTACTTTGGCAAATTAAGAAATTTTTCTAACAGCAGAAAGTCATTTTCTTTTCTTTCTAGTCTTGCCAGAGCTAGAACAGTGTGTCCTTCACATAATCTGTGGAGGTATGAGGAGGGCAGAGCTGCTGTCTGACAGACACGCTGCACCATAGTAAACCCCAACCCACAACACCTGCTTTACAATGTATTGTATGGGTTTTCAACAGTAGCCTTGCAGTTGTACTAAAAGCTGGTCATAACCTAGAATGTTCTAAAGGCACAGGAATGTGGCTGTGTACTTGACTTCAGTCTATCTGGGAACAGCATCCCTAAATATAGCTTTATTGGAGGCTTTCATTTGTCACTCATATAGAACAGTTACGTTTAAATATTTAGGAATTGACATATTAATTATCAAAAATATTTTTCACACACTAACTATGGACCAGTTGAGATATAAGCAGAAACAGTCCCACACATTGACATTGAAGAGTACTGCCATATTACTTTTATTTATGTCTTCGTTTTTTATATGGATGGCATATATTTTTTGCTCTTCGTGCCTTGGGTATCTTGTTCAAAATGGAGCCAAGGTGCCCTACCGTTTTACTGCGTGCTGCAAAACGAAGACAGCACGTTTCTAACTTTTATGACGAAGTCGCTCAGTAGGCCACTTAATTGACTCCTTGATGGAAGCTCTCCTTAATCACCATGCTCTCAGACTAATGAGCTCTGCATGGCTTTATATCATTACTTTTATTGCCTTTGTAATCATGTACATTTAATAAAATGAGGAACTTAGAGAAATCCAGAAATGTCTCTGGTCTCCACAACACAAGTACACAAACACACATACAGTTTTTATGGGGCTTGAAGGAAAAAGAGACCAATCAGGGGTAGTTGCATTGGGCTCTCTGGTGTATTTGTTTTGTTCGTAGAACGATGTTCACAATGATTCCCAGAGGCCAACATGTGTTTTCAACATCTTCAACCAAGTGTCTGAACACAAAACAGGAGGCAATACTTGTTTCTTTTGGTAACATTGCACGGGTAAATATGAGAGAGTGTGGATGTTCAGATGGAAATGTTGCCGTGTGCACATTTGTCTTTGAGGTTTCCAAATATGGAATTTCTTGCCTGAATGTTTAGTTGAATTTAGCCCATAGCATTTCCAGAGACTAAAGAGTAAGCTCTGACATCTCCAAACCAACAACATCAGCTTTTGTTACATGTGAATTACTTTACTATTTCTATTTATTTCCTAATACTGCTGGTGTGAACTATGACCTCTAAGTGGACGTTCCATGTTTTTGTGACAGCTCAGCAAGGGCTCGTTTATTTCCAGCTTTATTTACTCACTAGAGGCTGATTAAGAGTGACCAAACTGGATGTTGACTCACGAGAGGCTGATTAAGAGTGACCAAACTGGATGTTGACCCACGAGAGGCTGATTAAGAGTGACCAAACTGGATGTTGACTCACTAGAGGCTGATTAAGGACAAAACTGATTAAGAGCCTGATTGACAAAACTGAATGTTGACCCACTAGAGGCTGATTAAGAGTGACCAAACTGAATGTTGACCCACGAGAGGCTGATTAAGAGTGACCAAACTGGATGTTGACTCACTAGAGGCTGATTAAGAGTGACCAAACTGGATGTTGACTCACGAGAGGCTGATTAAGAGTGACCAAACTGGATGTTGACTCACGAGAGGCTGATTAAGAGTGACCAAACTGGATGTTGACTCACGAGAGGCTGATTAAGAGTGACCAAACTGAATGTTGACTCACTAGAGGCTGATTAAGAGTGACCAAACTGGATGTTGACTCACGAGTGGCTGATTAAGAGTGACCAAACTGAAGGATTAGACCCTATAGAAGAAGAAAAACTGGCTGGCTTATGCGCACACCTTCCGACCACGTCTGGCAATGAACCACTGTCAAACACTGTCCAAGCTGTCAAGCTTGCCAGAAAAATCTCATTCCTTTTTCTGAGAGTCCACTTGTAGCATTTCTTTGCAACCAAAACCCATGGCTTTTTCTTCCGGCCATTTATGAGAAGAAGGTATTTTCCTACAGTATATGCTTTTTCTTACATGACTTTTGTTTTGCATTGGTGTGGAATCCTTTTATGTCTGTGCTCCCTAACGTCTGCTAACAAACAAAGTGCTTCAGTACCTACATTTTAATCCAGATATCATTTCCTGAATGAGACCATTTCTGCGGGAGAGCAGCTGTCCCTGTCCGGGGGAGGAGACCCACCTTGGTGTTGGCTGTACACTTCAGGCTGCCTCACTGATGACGCAAATATGCGCCGCTACCATGCCCCATGAGGTGTTATTTCTGTTCCACATTTCCACAGTTAACATTTCCTGTTTGACTTGTGATGGGTTTTGCCTTTTCCTGTAGAAGTGTCTCAACTGTCCCTGATTTAAGGGCTGATTCATCAGTGTGTGTGTGTGAAAGAGCGGTGTGTCATATTGCCCTGGTACACTCAGACTCCCTTGTGAGGCAGGTAAGAAGCAGCCCAGGACTCCCTTCCCTATTAAAGGCCAGGCTAGTAATTCCCTGTGGCACTGGCACACCAAGGCCTTTAGCTTGAGAGGCTGACATGCTCTCTAGCTTTTCAACCACTGGTATTTTATACATGAACTGTCAGAACAGCCAGTGAGTAACCCCAACCCTTTGGCGCCAAATGAGATCTCCCCACACAATGTCTGTGTAGAGTCCAAGACATTTTTATCTTACAATAGATTGGAAATAGCTTTTTGAAAGGCTGTGCTCATTCAACCAGTCTAGTATGAACTGTGACCAAAATACTACACACAACTGAATGTGAAAGTCTACAATGTTCTTTCCAATTAAATCAAATCCATTTTATTTGTATAGCACATTTCATACACAGAGGCAATTCAATGTGATTTTCCTTGTTAGCAGTACTTATGTGAAAGCCAGGGATTTTAGGATTGTGTTTAGTATAGCATTATTTCTTACATTTAATAATATTCAATTATATTGAAAGCGCCCATGTAATCCTAAGCAGGGACCTCCATGCTGTATCCACTGTACATAAATATGAGCGTTCCTGCTCATTTCTACAGCCCGAGGCTACTTTCAATGCAGGGCTCCTTTGGCTCTGTAAGGCTGAAGACTCCTAGTCCAGTGATACCACAGCACAGTCTGTCCTTTGAAAATAAACTGAATCTGACCACGTTTCCATTCACCCCTCAGGAGGAACTCTAGTTTGAAGCAATTTGCAAGATGGACTTATGAAAATTAGTCATTGATGAAACAGCTTCTTTTTTCTTCACGTAATTCTGTCAGAGAAGGAACTCATCTCGTAACAAAACAACAACGTAATTCCCTTCATTTGTTAAATGATAATAATAAGTGATTATCATTGTGTAGTTCTTTGGATCGGGACTGACGATGACCTGGCATGTGTGAAACAGTCATCGTTTCTATTCACGGATTCTGTACGAGGGTTTTGTTCCAGGAGCCACCGACTGAAACACTCTAGCCTCACTTGAATTTATTCTTGACAGTTTAGTAGAATGACTAATACAATATAGCTGACAGAATGTCAGATGTATTCATGCATGTCAGACAGTAAATACATATTTATGATAATCTGAAAACCTTAGAGACGGCATTATAGACGGTAACACTGGTTATTGTGATAGTGGTTACTCACTGTAATCACAGCCTGATTTTAGGTTAGTTTGGACAAAGGCAGCCAGCCGCTCACTAATTAAAAATATAAATAAATTCAGATTATTTATCTAAAGACAATAGCCGAAGCTGAGGTTCAGGTATTACGTATTGTCTTGAACATGGATAAAGAGTGGCTGAAGAACGGGCCCTAGGACCTTCATTGTTCGTGCCATGTCTTCCCCTCTCTACATGTGTATCAATATATGTTGCTGTGTTTACTGACCACTTACTTACTTACTACTTACTTAGACCACTGACTCTGTACACCATTTGATACTTAAATAGCTTGTCAGCTAGTGGCTTTGATAATGTTGCTTGTGACAGATTGGTAGACTACATAAAATGCAGACCTCGAATGAAAAGACAGGCCTGCCTTTTGAGCGAATGTTAATAGTGTGGTTGTGGGTCCAGGACTGTGTGGGCAATGTGGTTTACATGCACACAACTGTCTCAATTTAAAAAAAAGAAACTCAAACTTTTTATTGAGTACTCAATGCGTAATAGTGAATGCCTGCAATATATAACCTGCAGTTGAGTTTTTGCATTTATAACGTTACTTTTTACATGTGAAGCATAATAAAGAAACTCCCTTCTTACATTTTTATAGAAATGTTGATTGACAAGTTACAGCACTAGAGCAATTGGCATGACAGGGTTGGAAGTCCCTATCTATCGCAACAAACATTTGTTAGTCTCCTTCTCACTGGTGCCATACTCTTGTATTCCCATAGTGTTGCTGTTCTGTTGTTATGTAATCCAGTCTTGGAGCTCATAGCAGTGCATGCTGTTAGACAACCCTACAAAGCACCTACACAAGTGCAACACATTTCAGAGGAACACCATGTGTTCTTTCTTGGCTGTTTTCCTGGGACTTCCAAAACGGTGTTTGTAATTGTTATTATTAGCATTTTTGTGTTTTTATCTCGTTTGTGGTCATCTTTCCCTGACTTTAATCATTGAGTTGGAGAGTCAGGGGCATTAGCTTAATAAGTCAACTAATGACAAGTTAGTGGCTGTATAGGAACATGAGATTGGGCAGATAATTAGCCGCTGAAGGGTCTCCGCAGGGCATTATAAAAACTTTTGCTCTGTGTTAGCAAATAATTGGAGCATTTGTGGCTTAAGAGTGCTTGGCTTTGCTGAGATTTACGGCGGTGGGTCCTTAATTGCTTCTTTCCCCTCTGCTTTACTTGTTCCTCCATTTATTCAGCGGTCAGTGGTCATTAAATCTCGACTTGTTGGAACAAACTCCCATTAAAAATTGTAATTAGCTATCCTTCATACTGATAATGCTACTTCTAGTAACTAGCCCTTAACACGAGTCTTTGTTCGCTTTTGCCCTGCAGGTTTTTTTTACCTATGAGATAGAATGTCCAGCTTTAGAAAGCCCAATAATACCCTCAACCCCTCTTGAATTTTGTTTTTATTTCACACACATTTTCTCCCATTTATCAGCCTATCAAAGGCCATCAGGACAAATCTAACCAATAAGCAGCCTGACAGGCTCTCTGGCCTGCTTCTTCTCTGGTGGGCGGACAGCTTTGGCAGCACACTGACCAGCCCACTGATGCAATTATGCCTGTCACACACACACACACACACACACACACACACACACACACACACACACACACACACACACACACACACACACACACACACACTAAGGCATGTATGCCCCTGGTGCCTGGCTGACTGATGGAGTGAATGAGTGGTCTCTGATGGGTCTCTGGGAGAGCTTGGGGTTGTTCCATGTTGGTGGAGCTGCTGAGGGACAGTGTCCAGAACCCTCCTCTCCCCCTGAAACCTCTCTGTGGACAGGGCTGCCCTGGACCATGGACCTGCTCCTTACCTGTACTGTGCCTTTACAGTAACCGCCAATGTAACCTGCTGGGACTGTCCCTTGGCAGACGTGGGCTCTGGGAGTCTCGGGTACAATCAGGTAGCAGCAAGCTGAGGCTGGGCTGACTGATGTCCTTCTCCCAGTATCTCCTGCCTGACTCCTTGCAGCCTAACCTTTATCAGTTAATTAGGGATAAAGCTGGGTCGTGCCGGCAGGGCTTGTTACCGTGGCGACAGCTCGACACCTCCCCCCTGGCAGCTTCTAAAGGGTCATCAGGGTGGTCTCAGAATGAAGACTGAATTGTGACTTGGCTTGGAGTGGTCCTTTCAAAAGACTCCTCTGGCCCTTGTTTTATCTGGTATTATGTTGAGCCTATGGAGGATGCAATAGTCCAACTCTATCTTCTATGGCTGAATCTATACATAAAATACTGATAGATGAGGCTTACAAATGTGTTTGTTTTCGATTTATTTAGTATTCTAGACACTTCTACACCTGATCCTGGCTCACGGCCACATCCAATTTGTTTCTATCTGATAAAATGAATACTGTATTTCTCACTCAATTATTCCAATAATAAGATCATCTCTACAGAGTACAGCACACACCAACCATGACTGTTTCTGTACGCTAATGAGGGCTGCCATGCTATCCCCATGCTAATGTGCTAATCACAATCATCAGGGACGGTGAGACAACCCAAGCACCCTTAGCCTGGCAAATCCTGAGGTTAATAAACCGGGGTGGTATCAGTGATGCTGATCATTTTTTCTATCTGGCTACATTATGATGCAAAACTGCATGTAATGTAATTGTGACACTCGAGGCATAATGTCAGCTTTCACACAAAGTCACACAATGCTATTAGTTAGCTGTTTTGACAAATTATTCAAGAAATGCACCGAAATTGCTTTCAAACGTTTCCATAAGTATTTAGTTGGCCACGTTAGGTCTTTGTAAATTGTATGTGCACAGTATTCACAATATAGGGGAGAGTGCGATAAGATAAGCCAGTTTTTACTTGAAATTGTCACTTGTAAAACTTTTTTTGTGTGTAGAAAATAGTGCGATTTAAATACACATTATTAGAAAAGTAACGATACTTTGTTAGACAGTGTTTTATCAGTTAAATTGCAATGTGAACATGTGATGATCAATAATACGAAATTAATTGCGATACAAAGGACCCTAAAGCTAAACGTTGGCTCACTCGCTAGCGGAGGCTAATGCTAACAGTTTTATGCATAGAGATAGATACTACATCAGATTGTTGTGCTTTATTTTGGAAAATGATAGTTATATTGTCAGATTGTTATTGAATATACGTAGACATTCTGTTTTGCACAATTCATTCCCTACCTCAGAAATAAAAAAAGTATTATGTAGTTTCTATCTAAGAAATCATTAAAGGAATCTTTTTCAGTCATAATTTGTCTTCAATATATATGTATTTTTTATTGTGAGAAAATTGTATCGCAAATCCAGTATAGCAAATTGTATGGAATCGTGAGTTGAGTGTATTGTTACATCCCTACACGTTATTGAACATTTCACTAACTGTAAAATAACATAACCATTTTTATTATTTGGTCAGATTGAGCCTCACATTAAACAGGATAATGTAGAATTGTATATGATGCTCATTCACAAGAAACAAGTCAACCAAAATATACATAGCTTGAAATTTTTGGAGTCACACCTAATATTACAACCACTCATATAGTATCTATTGTTAATGTGAGAAGTGCTGTAAGAGAAATTTCTATTACAGTGCACTTAATTAATTTGTCACATGATCACCATAGTTACACTGTTAAAAACTCACTCAATATTTTGGGAAAATAAGATAATGTGCCTACTTCCCCCTTGTCAGACGAGCTGATTTATATCAATGTTATTAGTATATGTCCCACAGTGAGTTATTTAGGTAAGTAGGTAGGTAAATGTAGCCTAGCTTAGCAAAACTACTGTAAGCCAGTAGTAGCGGCTAGCATGGCTTCGTCAAAAGTGACAAAATACACCTTAGAAAAACTCAACTCAAAGCTGTTGGTTTCCCTCGTAGCTTTATCTTACCCCACGACCACAACTTGGATAAAAAAAAAAAAGACTTCGGAAAAAATCTTATAATATTATTTTATAATGTTTCTCCAATGTCTTCACATGTTATTAAACCTTAGTTAACCTTAGTTATCATCAAGGCTTTGTCACCATGATTTGACAAAATATTCAATATAGCTGGTATGGAGAGAACGTACCTTCAAAAACAAAAACATATTTTTAATGAAATAAATGCTTACCTCTTTCCCCACATGTTCTCCACAGCCATTGTGAAAGGAAGTGCTCTGCCTAAACTGGTGCACAGATAAGGGCTGGGTCAACTTACCCACTGGCTCATCTTACCCCACTCTCTCCTACAATAAATGGAATACATGAAAGCTGCCAACAGCAATTAGTGGAATCTTTTACCAAAAAGCCTTACAACCTGATCAGCAAATCCAATGAATCATTTGAGCAAATGAAAAACAGAACATGATCATAGGAATAGTTTATTCAAGTATACAACGTTTTAATGTCAGTTAATCAGAGTACAGGTCTCTGAGGTATTTTTCAGTACCTAGGTGATTTTCTGTAGTTTTACAGTATCACAATTTCATGTCCGTATTATGAGTTACATGACACTTTATGCACGTTTCATCTGCTTGTCTTGTAGTGGTTTAAGGCTCATACCATCTTTGATTTCTGAGCACTGACATGATAAACCTTGCCCATAATCCAATCCCCTGGCCCAACTATAAGCCCCCCAAAATCCCATTTACTGTATAGCACAACCTTGTGGTATAGCTAAAATTGGTTCAAACGTTATCACCAATAAAATTGATTCTACAAGTATAACAAAGTGAATACTATTATGACAGAGCGTTTCTTCTTTCTTACATTGGTGACTCGTGACTCAGTTTGCCCCAGTCAAAAACACACCACAACCACAACCAGTTAGGTCTTAGGGGCTGACAAGTATGCTTACATGTTGTGGATAATATAAAACTAATATACTGACTCTGATTACATGAGATCCCTTCAAGCAACTATAAGTAACTTTCTTGTATTAATGAATTATCAATAAATTTCTTCTGATTGCACATTATATTGTCTATGGGAGAATGAAAAAAATCACAGTTCAGATCAGTCCTCTTGAGGTCTCAATATTTAATACTCATTTTGTCTGCCACTGGGTACGATCTCCTGAGAAACTGTGACGAATTGCTTGATGGCTCAGGAAAGCACGTCACTAAATCAGGAAGAGATGCCCATGATTGTGTTGTGTGTTAATCAATTAGAAGAAGTTACAGGTATCTACTTTTTAACACTAAATATACCATACTTTCAGTATAGTCGTTGATCGTGCTAGAGATATGCAGTGACCACAAGCAACCTGCACGTCTTCTCTGCTACGGTTAGGGTAATGTATTACACCAAGCAAACAGTAGGGGTCAAAATCACCTCCTACATATGACTACCCATAGTAGCTTTATTGCTAACTCTTACATTATTTCACTTCCGCTGAACACATTTTAAGGTATGGTACCTACACTACAGTACTGTCATTTAGCGTTACCGTCACATACCTGGATGTTAAAGGCTGTCCTTGGCAGTCCCTCCAGTATAGACGAGCAAACAAGAAGAAGCATGCCCTAGATACCGTCGTCAAGGTTAGAATTTGCGTAAATCCAATGTCCCTAAAAAAGATATGGATAGCTACGGAAACCACTCTATCATGGGAGGCATAAATGCCAGTGGTGGAGGGCTAAATGGCCCTACCGAGGGCTTTTGGATTTTAGTGTCCACACACACAACACTTTCAGCCTGCTACCTACTAAACGTGTAAAGTTGCCACCCTTTCAGCCTGCTACCAACTGAGCATGTGTAAAGTGGTGCTAAAGAGGTGGGGTGACTGGAATACAGTCCCTTTGTAAAACCAGACTGAAAGAAAACAGTCCCTTTGTAAAACCAGACTGAAAGAAAACAGTCCCTTTGTAAAACCAGACTGAAAGAAAACAGTCCCTTTGTAAAACCAGACTGAAAGAAAACAGTCCCTTTGTAAAACCAGACTGAAAGAAAACAGTCCCTTTGTAAAACCAGACTGAAAGAAAACAGTCCCTTTGTAAAACCAGACTGAAAGAAAACAGTCCCTTTGTAAAACCAGACTGAAAGAAAACAGTCCCTTTGTAAAACCAGACTGAAAGAAACTGGTCTGAAGAAAAGTGAGGTAATCTGCTGTTCTGGCTTTTAAGACTGATCATTTTTTCAATCATTACTTTTACAGCATTTTATTTTTCGTTACTTCGCTTTCAGAAACATTATCATCAAGAAAGCACGAGCACATTGTGCAGAAACAGTTGATTAGGGGACTTGGAGGGCTACTGCAGAACTAGCTGTACTTGTATAACTTTGCCAGACTCACATGCAATTTTCTCTGTATTTTCTATTTTTATTTGGTGAGCAATTCGTTGTCAAGGCCTAAAAGCCAAGTTGAATAAGTTATGGCAGTTCTTATGATCAGAAAAATGTGCAGTCATTCCTGGACTGAGTCTGAATAAACTACAACTGTGTTTGTGCTGTAACAAGACTGAGTCGAATTAAACTAGCTGTGTTTATACTGCAGTGGGACTGTGTCTGATTAAACTAGCTCTGTGTTTGGACTGTAGTGGGACTGTGTCTGATTAAATTAGCTCTGTGTTTGGACTGTAGTGGGACTGTGTCTGATTAAACTAGCTCTGTGTTTGGACTCTAGTGGGACTGAGTCTAATTAAACTAGCTGTGTGTTTGGACTGTAGTGGGACTGTGTCTGATTAAATTAGCTCTGTGTTTGGACTGTAGTGGGGCTGAGTCTAATTAAACTAGCTCTGTATTTGGACTGTAGTGGGACTGTGTCTGATTAAACTAGCTCTGTGTTTGGACTCTAGTGGGACTGAGTCTAATTAAACTAGCTCTGTGTTTGGACTGTAGTGGGGCTGAGTGTAATTAAACTAGCTCTGTGTTTGGACTGTAGTCGGACTGAGTAATAAACTAGCTCTGTGTTTGGACTGTAGTGGGGCTGAGTCTAATAAAACTATCTCTGTGTTTGGACTGTAGTGGAACTGAGTCTAATTAAACTAGCTCTGTGTACTGTAGTGGGACTGAGTCTAATTAAACTAGCTCTGTATTTGGACTGTAGTGGGACTGTGTCTGAATAAACTAGCTCTGTGTTTGGACTGTAGTGGGACTGAGTCTAATTAAACTAGCTCTGTGTTTGGACTGTAACATGACTGTGTCTGAATAAGCTAGCTCTGTGTTTGGACTGTAGTGGGGCTGAGTCCAATTAAACTAGCTCTATGTTTGGACTATGGTCTTCTTCGCCACCATGTTTAGGCACAACCGTTCTCGCTCCTAAAACAATTCAAACTTTTATCAAATAGACTTTCCTTGTGTCACTAACGTCTAACTTGCAATGCCATTTGTCATTACACTAGTCTCCCATTCAAACTCTATTCTGGAAGTATTCTATCGATAAAATGGCAAAGGGTTTAAAGTGGAATCGTTTTAGAATTTAACACAGACACAATTAGATCTAGGAAATCCTCTAGCTCAGCATAAACCTAAACACTGTTCAGGTCAGCTACAATTGAGCTCCATTGCCTTTGCCATTTTTACTCAGCGTTCATGTTGCTGCTAAATCTCTGAGAGACGTCACACTGCTATGGGTAACTGTAGGGTAACTGTCAGCACTATGCAGCTTTTGGATTACTGTTGGATTACTTACCTTGATCTGTTTGGTCTCTGAACACTCCTCATTCTACTCACTAAAGTGTATTGATGGGTATCCGGAAAGTTTTCCTTCCCCAAGGGGTCAAGGACGATGATTCTTTTGAAATACGTTTCTCCATCATAAATCTATGGCCAGTGGCATTTCTCAGCTCAACTGGATCCATGGTGACATTCAAGATGAGAGAGGGGACGGAAATGTGTTTCCTTTTGACAAGAAAACCTAAATAAATAAAACGATAGTAGAAACAAAGAAAAAAAAACTGCTATTTATCCTCTTCAGCATTAGTCCATTCTATCTGTACATGGATCCTTGTTGCTTTTGTTTGACTTCCGTTCCTCTGCTCTGGAGTGTTGGCCCTCACCCCGCAGCATGGCTGGTCTGATGCAGTTGTTCTGTGTATCTACAGGGCGTTTAGGAACATCGCTGCAGGGTTTCTGCATGTGGAATCTTTGTTGTTTGTGACTGCAGCATGGGTTAAAGGCCAAGCCTGAATCTTGTCTGGTAGCTTCATGGGCAGGAAAACATGGATGGTTCACGCAGTGGCTATTTGTATTTATCAGAAAGCAACATCTCCCAAACATGTAATGAACGCTTCTAAAACGATTCCGTTACAGCGTGTTCATTGTTCGATTAATGTGGCTGTATTGTTAACCTACGAGATAAAATGTGAGTTTAAAAATTGCTAGTTTTAAATTGTCGTCTGTTTTTCCCTCTCTCTTTCAATCTACTTCTCGATCTCTTTCTCTCTCTCTCACGCACACACACACACACACACACACACACACACACACACACACACACACACACAGCCTGCCCACGTAATTACAGTAGTCCTGGAATATCTCTGCCGGTGTCTAACAACCATATAAATCCATAGCACATCAATGGCTTTGACGTGGAGGGAGGTGCAGAAACAGCAGATATTCTAGGAGAGTCCAGAGGCAGGAAGAACAGTGGGCCCTTTTTTCCAGAGGATTCAGTGTGTGGGCCTGTTTGTCTCTGTCCCTACGGTTACTGGGATGCTTTTGATCAGGCAGTCCAAGGGATACCGTTTGATCAGTACGCTCTCATTACACCCTAAGTTTAAATCTGTGCGTGTGTGTGTATTATGATTACACCCTGGGGAGAGGCGAAGAGGAGACTTTCTGTCCCTGTAGACTTCCAACTCTCCCAGTGATTCCTTTTTCTCTCTGACCTGCTTTTCTCCCTTTTTCTCTGTGGGTCTTTCATTCTGCTTTCATGTGATCAACATCAAATTAGAGCAAGAAGTTGGCCTTCTCAGAGTGAACTTTTTAGAGGGCACATATATCCAAGTAAATCCAATACAAATGAGTGATGTCAGTCAGTGTACAAGTATTTCAAATGGTTGTTCGGATTAGTGGAGAACGTTTATGAGACAAAACAGAGAGTTTTTCAAAACCTTTCCATTGTTTACAGGTGTACACGGCTATATTTATATATTTATTATGTATACAACATTATTAAATGATGTTTCAGGGACTTTACAAATATGGGCTTACCTGCATATTGCTATGGGCATTCGGCTATCATAAAACACCCACACACATGCACCTGCACCCACAAAATCTCGGATTTTTTTCTCCACCTACAATTACATACAGATATACTCACAGAACGTGGCAGTGGTTATTGTGGTTCTGTTTTTTCAAAGACACTTGTATGCTGATTATTTTGGTTGAAGTTTGAATCCTTTCATTGTGATCTAGCTTTTCTCTGGTGATGGTAGAGGTTTCTTCATGTTTGGTAAAGAAAAACACTAAGTAATGGCCAGGGTAGGAGCGCTGCTTGGCTAGAGAAAAAACACATTCTGTGTTAAAAAATGGCTCTTCTGTGATCTACATGCCAAATAACTTATTGCCAGATCACTTATCTGGAAAAATGTGAAGTGTTAAGAACCTTTAAGATTAGGGTTAAGATGGCTGACTATCTGTGATATACATTTTATTTTTAAATTTTGTGAAGAAACTAGACCAATTACAGGCATTATGTTAATCTGACTATATGTCAATTGTCTTCAGCATGACAAACGTAAACTTGTCTTGAATGCCAATTATTTTTGTTTCATATAAAATTATTTACACTCAGTAGCCACTTTTATTATTTACTCCTGTAAAGAAACGGTAACTTTAGTTCCCAATTATCTGTTTCTAGCAGCTGATACTGGCTAGTCATCCGTTCTGGTGCTTCTTGACCTTAGCACTGCTTTGAAAGTATCCTCACAGGCCACTGTGACTTTCCTTTGGCCATTTAAACTCAAACAATCAACCAGCTTATGGCTGCAGCACTCTTATCTCCTTTTAATGATTCTTAACAACACACTTTTTTAAACAGGCATCGATCAGTAAGGCGGACCCAAACGCGGACACAGACAATGGAATAAAGTGATAGAAATGTGTTTATTGTTGGAACCAAGGGGAATTTGGATGGCTGACAAGGCAGAGCTGAGCTGAGCTGTACGGGCGGACAGGCAGGCAGGGGGGACCGGAGACTAGTGATCCTGAAAGCGCAGGGAACACAATAAAACGTGACGAGGAAAACACTGTGGAAATACTAGTGCAGAGCGGCCGAGGGCGAGCAACCACCTCCGTCTGGTGATGACTGGATGGAGAACTGTAGTAGACATACTATTAACTTGATGGGTTCATGACGGGATGCATGCTGGGAATGCAAGAAGAATGAGCCGCAATCAGCAGGGAGCCGGAGACACCACATACCCACACACAAACAGATATGGAAGGAGGACACGCCCATACTGAGACAGACAGGGAAGGAGGACATGCCCACACAGGGACAGACATGGAGGAGGCCACGCCCACACATATACAGACATGGAGGAGGCCACGCCCACACAGAGACAGACAGTGAAGGAGGACACGCCCACACTACATACCCACACACAGAGACAGACAGGGAAGGAGGACACGCCCACACAGAGACAGACATGGAGGAGGCCACGCCCATACAGAGACATACATGGAGGAGGCCACGCCCACACAGAGACAGACATGGAGGAGGCCATGCCGACACAGAGACAGACAGACAGACAGAGGAGGAGGCCATGCCCACACACAGGCAGACAGAGAAGGAGGCCACACCCACACAGAGGCAGACAGGGAAGGAGGCCACGCCCACACAGAGACAGACAGACAAAGGAAGAGGCCACGCCCACACATAGACAGACAGGGAAGGAGGCCACGCCCACACAGAGACAGACAGGGAAAGAGGCCACGCCCACACAGAGACAGACAGGGGGAAACAGGAGCCACAAGGGAAAGGGAAAACACAAAAACACAATGGAAATAACTGGAGGCAGCATTAGGTCGTATTTAGTTTTGCAATTAGTGTTACACAGTTGTTTATCCAGTGTTTACATAGTGTTTTATTTGATGAAATAAAAATAAAAATGGCTAATTGTAAATGTCTTATTGAGAACGCAGTCATTCTTGTTGAACTTATAACGAATGCTAGGAGAACAACCTCAGATCCTCTCTCCCCTCACACCTTATTAACTCAGGTATTACCAGACTACATGCAGATCAGCTGGATGGTTTGGAACAGTGAGAGCAGGCTGACCTGCCTCTTCTCACCAGGCATTGCAAGACAAAAAATACAATGAGAAAATAACAAACCCTCAAGAACATCAACAATGTCAAAGTCAAAAGACTGTGGCCTGTAGACAGAGACAGAGAGGGCAATCTCACTTCTTTCCAGATTTACTTCTCTCTCCCCCTCAAATTGCCCAGCGGAC
>JAPMUY010003303.1:175000-197500 GCA_026901105.3 Galaxias olidus
AAGGAACATACAGCTCTCATTAACGACAAGCCATTTTCTCTTTCTTTATCACCCTCTCTCTCTCTCTGTCTGGCTCTCCCTCTCTCCTCTGCACTGAAAGGAAAAAGGAAGGTGGCCGGCGAGCACTTAAGAAAGGAAAACATTGCAACTTTTTTCTAGAGAATGTACACATTAACACATAGAGCTCAAAGTCTGAAAGTAGCTAGAAATCAGATCTAAAGATATGAACAGATTTCGTGATGCGAGCGATGATGGTGGAGGTGTGCTAAACAGCCAGACTAAATAGCTTCACAGAACTTAAACAAGAATCCTTTTGCTGTTCTGATATTAGACCTGTAATTTCAGTAATGCCAGCCTGCTGCTGTCTCCCCCTGAGCGCAGCGCAAACCTTTGTGCGGCACGTCTGGCAACTCCTATTCCGAGCCGGTGGAACGTGACGCTCTTAAATAGGTGTTCCACTGGGACAGCCCCGCTCCAGCTGTTCCGTGCGCAGACACACCATCCTGCCGTCACTCACCGCAGGACACGATAGGAGAAGGCTGTTCCAGAACCATTTACCTGTCCACACGCCCACAGGTGACCCGGCCTACATCACCGTCATCAAGTGCCTAAATAACTGTCCTGTCCATCTCCCAGGCAGGCTGAAAACCTGCCCTGTCTCTCGTCGACAGGCAAGCGAGTCTGTCTGCCGATGCTGAAGTGAAGTCAGAGAAAGAAGATTTGAAGATCTACATAGTTGACAGATAGGGATACTTAGGAAGGACTAGGAGACGTTATTGCACGTAACTATGAAGAGCTCATTAGCAGCCTCGGGGTGGATCTCTCCGCTAATGATTTTGGAGTGCTTCAGATTTCAGTCGTTGGGATGGTGTGGTGTCCTTGCAGAGCTCGTTCTGCTCCTGCTCCCGCTGGAAAGGGAAGAAAAGTCAGTCAAACCAAGCAGAAAATCTCATAATGGAGACATTAGCCTATGCTTCATTTAACTGTCTGAAAGATTCCCAGACATAGGCTTTTGATTTCAGCTCACAGATGCGGAATCAATGTTCATCACTTTTGTCAATATGAAATAAAGTATTGCCCAGTTTAAACTGACAAACTGACACCTCTTGCAGCGGGAAGATTGTCAGTCGATATGGGGATCGAAATAATTTAACAACACCTGTTCCCGAGCCCCTGAATGGCGCTGCCGTGTAGTTTAGTGTGTTAGATTTGAGGTGTGGAGGGCACCAGACGCCTATCAGACGTGCTAAGGAATGTGGAAATGGCTGGTTTGAGGCCCTCTGTGTGAGTGTGTGGTGTGGTGGGGGTGAAGGACAGACTGGGAGCCATGAGGGGGTAAGAACCAGCTGTCACTCAGAGGGATCAGGCAGGACAGCTCCTCTCCTCCCCCGGTACCTGTCCCACTGTATCACTGCAGTGTCGCTGTCACTGCCCTCCAAACAACCGCTACTTTGTCACTCTACACTGGACAGGGACTGACAGTTAGGCCTGCCACTGCTAGCAGCTCAGAGCAGGCCGGGGACAGTGTGAGACGTAGGCAGTACACTGGACAGGGACGGACAGTAACAGTCTGAGAAGTATTTGAATAGGACACGAGGCCTGGTGCTGGGGGCTGAGGTGGTGTGATGTGGGGTGTGTGTGTGTTTACGTCCAAGATGAAGATTTAGATGATGCCACAATGCATCAGACGCTGCTGATGTGATATGATTAACACACAAAGAATCATTAGATCACACACACAAACACACACACACACACACACACACACACACACCGACGCTGTGCGCAATTCTAGCACATTATCTATTGATGCAGTACATCCTCCAGAAAGGTAGTGGGGGGATACGGATGTCTCCTCTGCAGAGCAGGCAGGACATGTCAACAGAGCCCTAATCCTCTGCAGAAACACCCACACCTCAAGTCGACTGTGAAGCAGAAGAAAAACATGTCAGAGCAGTGCCTGTGGTGTGATGAGATCAGAAATATGACCTTTGCACAAACACATACCCTCACACGCAATTACAAATATATCGTTTGTCACACCTGACAAGAACCCAGAGGCCGACGTAGGAATACACATGTTCAGTCACAGTAGACAATCCAAAAGAGACCAGAACATCACTCTGTAGCTGTGTCGCGATGAGGGTAGATATTGCACAACGGAATGAATTGGGTCAGGAAGTACTCTTTCATTTTTAGAGAGTCGTCATCAACAGGCAGGTAAGCAATGGTTTAGCCAGCCAGGTAAGCAGACAGACAGGTAGTAGCCAGGCGGTAGGCAGCCAGACGTTAGGCCTCCACCAAGGCAGACTGGCTGGCTGGTTGACTGGACAGCTGGCAAGGCAGTCCTAGGTGTGTTTCTAGGCTGACCACAAAGGCTGGACTGATAGAAGTCAATCAGCAACCATGACAACTTGATACAAGCTAGGTTAATAACGCAGAAGGCCAAAAACCAGAAAAAAACTATTTGGGAGTTGAAGGTAGCTAACATAACACGTTACATTAGCTAATGAGATAGTTAGCAAACTAAAATGTTAACGAGAGAGTACATCTTAAAATAGGCGTGAGAGGAGAGCAAACATCTGCTGCTCTTTAAAACACATTGGATCGCACACCTTACAAGCTGCTCACACAGGGCCAGACGTTTGGTTTGGGACGTGCTGGTAAATGTTTACATTTCAGCCACATCTGCTGTCACCGCCTTAGATCTTTAACCTAGTCGCAGAGAAACCATTGTAATCGGGAGGCACCATGACACCCCTCGGAGTGAATTATAGTCATTGTTGTTCACATAACGTTAATTAAGGGGTATTTCCTTGGCTGTCATTAGAAGCACAAAGTCTTTGTTCCATTTTATCCGATGCAAAGGTGTTAGGAGAGGCGAACACAAGAAAATCGTATTATTCACACACACACACACGCACAAACACACACACGCACGCACGCACGCGCGCGCACACACACACACACACACACACACACACACACACACACACACACACACTCACCACCATCCCATAAGGCCACAGGGGCAATGAAATGGAAGGTAAATAGAGTGATTTGTTGGAAAACCATTAAATGGGGTCAGTCCTAAAGAGGCACAACAGAGTGGCACCCCAGAAACTCCCTAAATGTCAATAAATCCATCTGGATAAATGCCAAGGCTGATGCTAAGGAAAATGTCACCGCTGCTTGGTTTTGGCCTGCATCTCTTTTGGAAGGCAGAGGGCACGCAGAGCCATGTGTTCTGTCACCAATCCTTGATGAGGAATAGGCGGATTGGTGTGTGTGTGTGTGTGTGTGTGTGTGTGTGTGCGCGTGTGTGTGTGTGCGTGTGTGTGCATTTTGATGGCAGGACTGTCATGTGCAGATGTGTGTGTGTGTGTGTGTGTGTTTGGGGAGTAACACAGGGGCCTTGATGCTCATGACACAGTGGGGGCTTCTCCATTTATTTCTAGAGGCTGTGACTTTGCACTTCTACATTGTCTACATAATTGGTTTTGAACTTTATTGAACCACCCAAGCTGGGCATGTCTGCCTTTGCTGTTTGAACCGGATATCTGTTCATCAGCCTGCAGAGAGAAATGTTTTCATCAAAGGGCCGGCTGGGTTACCATGGGGGCAAAGGAACGAGGAAAAGAAAGAGAAGACAGATAGGTAGTGGGATAAGGAAGGGATAACGCCAGGTTCACATCGGCTGGGAAGCGCCTGGAAGAGCAGCCCATTTCCTTTCGTCGCCCATGGTAACCGATGGGACCGTTTACACCAACTGCAAAGTGTTACGAAGCTCGGTGCCCGGCTGGCGCTCTGCAGCGATTGTTTCGCCGTCAGTTTGATTGTTTGCGCGAGCAGCGAGTGAACGGAAGAAGAAACAGACAAACACGTTATTAAAATTTTTATTTGTCAATTGTACTATAACATTGAAGCTACAGAGCTAACTACACAACGTTGGTAACACACACCCTTTGTCTATATTGTGGCCCTTCATTCAGCATTTACCCCAATAAAACCAAACAACTATATCCGCCCAACAAGTGGACATAAGCCTACATGTTGCCTTCAATTGTCAGGAGCACCTAACTTTATAAATCGATTAAGTTATTTAATTACCCATGATAAGGATTGGCTCTAAATGTTAAAACAGAAGTGCAGAGGGGCAGAACTGCTTGTTGACTGGCTCAGAAAGGTTCTGTGGTGTAAACAGCTTCGCGCCAGCGCGCCAGTTTCTTGGTGCTTCACAGCCATTTGTGGCGCTCTCGGCGCTTCGCAGCCGGTATCACCCCAGCGTAAGACACCCACGTTAGGAGTGAGGAGAGAAAATGGATGGAGAGAAGGAGAAAGACAGAGAGAATGAAGGAATGCTTTAGTTATTCGAGAGCATTAAGGCCATATGCTAATGGTACTAGTGTAATACAGACTATAAAACAAGTCAGCAGCCCTCATTCCCTGTAGGCCATGTTTCCATGACAATGAGAATATGGTGTAAATAATAAATGGAATGTAGATGCGCCTCACGTTGCCACCCAGCGGGCTGGCTCAGCTATGGAGGAATGGAGGGGCAGTGGAGAGCCTGGCAGGGGGATCTTTGTTAGCTTTTCTAGTTAGCTACAAATCAATTTTGGTTGCTAAGAATCTTACAGTACACTTCATCAACCTTCCTCCTATAGAATCAATGAAAGGTGATAAGGACGTCTAGCTTGGCACAAGGTTGCATGTCCTAAAGGAAGTTCTGAGGTAGTTCTGTAAGATTTTAAAGTGTTTTCATGAACACAGAAAAGCAATCAATTTACAACGAAATACCAACAGCATGTCTAGATTAGTATGCTAATAGTTCACTCTTAAAAAAAAAACAGAAATAGAAAGATCTCAAGATGTCAGTATCTCAATAGGTTTTTATTTAGGCCTTTAAGAGATTAAATGAAATTCCTATTACAAATAATACACGGTGGTGATTGGAGGAGGTTGGTGTTTTGAATTGGCAGCACAAGCGAGGGTGTGAGGCAGGGTACCAAAGGGATGGAGGTACACTAGAAAGCATTGGAAGAGCAGCTAGCTAATGCTCCGGCAGCGGCTTCAGACAGCGCCTCCAGGTCAGATTAACTAGTGTAAGCTAACACCCTTACCAAAGCCCTTTGAAGTGGGGCTTACATCTGTCAGCTGGAAGGAAGAATGCCTGTCTCTGCAGGGAGAAAGAGAGACAGAAAGACTGACGGAGAACATTCAAACAATCTGCTGACTGGAAACGCGATGGAAAAGACACAGTTTTCCACGGCATAACACATGCTGCCACTGAAACGTTTAGGTCCCGTCCTTTGTTTGAACACTGTGATTAAGAAGTGAATGTAATGCAACACATTGCTAATGATGTTTTCTCTCTTCCCTTATGTCTTTCTGCCTTCCTGTCCAACTAACCAATGGGATGTCTGGCGGTCGTGGTGTCTTTTGGTCCCTGACATCATCAGGTAAGGCATGGCTTTGGGTTCGATCTCTCTGTATGATTAGCTCCTCCATTGTTACAGTAACTGGTGTGGCCTCTTGGCTGTACATAATTTGTCACAGTAAGGGTCTGACTGCTCCTCTGGGCTTTGGCAGTCTGATTGGTTGGCTGAGAGGCTTAGCAGTGTTCAGTGACACTCCAGTAGAGACCTGCTTTGGATTAAGGAGCGATAGGATCAGCTCTAACTTCATGCTATTGTGGACAACATGGCGATCAATTTGCCCATTTCAGGTGGATCACAGGAAGAGGTATTACAGGAGCCGGTCTCCAGCAGGGGCATAACAAGCCTGTCAATCAAAGATCAGAGCTGCCGTGTGTGACTGTTGGTGTGTGTGTGTGTGTGTGTGTGTGTGTGTTGGTTTCTGAGTCTCAGTTTGTGAGTCTCAGTTTGTTTGTGTGTCTGTGTGTGTGTGTGTGTGTGTGCTAGGCAGGGTCCGAGAGGAATAATACATAGAAATAAAATGAGCATCAGAATATGCCAGTGGTTCAGTCTATGTCATCTAAAAGGTGCAGACTATGCAGGCTGTACCGGCCTAGTGTGTGTGTGTGTGTGTGTGTGTGTGTGTGTGTGTGTGTGTGTGTGTGTGTACATATGTTTGTGTGTACATATGTTTGTTTGAAGATGCTCAAACCCCTTAATCCTTTTATAGGATTACAAGCTGTATTGTCCTTCTGACACTTGTTTTCCTACCAAACTTCCCCCTTCTTCTCTTCCTCCTCCTCCTCCTCCTCCTCATCTTCCTCCTCCTCCACTCCTTGTTTTCGTTCACCTCCTCTTCCATTTTGCCATTCCGCCACCTCAAAATGTGTCTGTCTTTCTGCCTTCCCGCCTCTCTAGTCTAGGGAAAGGCACCACTCGTCAGCAGGGCACCAAAGTGTGTGTCTTTAGCCTTGAACACGCTATGTGGTCAGGAAGAGAATTGTCAATCAGTCAATGTTCCCCTTAAATATGCAGGAAGCGCACAGGTCCAAGGCTAAAGCTACTCTAATTTGTTGGTCTTCGTTTGACGACAGTATACTGAAATTCTACAAAAGTTGACTTTCTGTCAACCAATCATTTTACTGGGCTTTCTGTTGTTCTTGACGTATTTGTCATAAGTTCCATGGTTGCTATGGCACCCTTGCAGGCAGACGAAGCACAGCGTGGAGCTCATATTATTTAGCTCTTTAGATATCATAGGATTGTTTGCAAAGATTTGTATATACTTTCATAGGTAGCTAATGTTTAATTCTTCAAACAATATATTTGTTATAACTTTATAACTTAGATATTTTTGGCATATTGTTTTGACTCACTCTACGATCATGTCCAGTTGTTTTGGTTTAAATTACCAAACTTTGCAGCCTGGCTTTCTATCTTTGTATGTCATTTTAACATCACAAAAGCACGGCAATAGGCTGGGTCAAACTGGGGCCGGTGTGGTGAATGTGTGAAATCATGACTTTATACTTTGAATAGACGGCGGAAACGGAGGTTTAACTGGAGCTCTTCAACAGCCACCTATTATCTCTCCCCTCCTCCCACCCCATTCGTCACGCAAACAAACAAACACACGTCAACCCACACTCTGTGCGTAACGATACAGGGAGTGTGAGTTTTGTTTTATGGCAGGTCTGATTAGGATGTAGGGAAACCAACGGGCCACCTGTCAGTTCAACCAGCCCTACACCGTTGAAAGGTGACCATAGGCTTCATTGAACAGTAAACATAGGCTTCGTTGAACAGTAAACATAGGCTTTGTTGAACAGTAAACATAGGCTTTGTTGAACAGTGAACATAGGCTTTGTTGAACAGTGAACATAGTGTTGAACAGTGAACAGAGGCTTTGTTGAACAGTGAACAGAGGCTTTGTTGAACAGTGAACATAGGCTTTGTTGAACAGTGAACATAGGCTTTGTTGAACAGTGAACATAGTGTTGAACAGTGAACATAGGCTTTGTTGAACAGTGAACATAGTGTTGAACAGTGAACATAGTGTTGAACAGTGAACATAGGCTTTGTTGCCCAGAGCATGGCGCTCATTCCAATTGGCAATCACTCCACAAAGACGTAGAACACCTGGCAGTCACCCTCTGTGTGCCTCCCTTCCTGCAGAGGCTGAGCAGCTCCAAAGGAAAACAGGAAAGGAGATGTTGGACTGGGACAAATCCATCAGGAGAAGAACTGTGATGTAGTTGTGCACATGAACGGGACTAGCAGGAGAACCAGAGGTCAGGGCTATTTGGCCTGCAGGAGTAAAAGTAAGGAGAACAGGCAAGAATGAAGACAGGAGAACAGCAGGATGAAGATTAGGTCCAGAGGCCAGGGCTGTTTGACCTTTAGGAGGAGAACAGCAGGATAAGAAGATTAGGTCCAGAGGCCAGGGCTGTTTGACCTGTAGGAGGAGAACAGCAGGATGAAGATTCGGTCCAGAGGCCAGGGGTGTTTGACCTGCAGGAGGAGAACAGGAGGAAGATTAGGTCCAGAGGCCAGGGGTGTTTGACCTGCAGGAGGAGAACAGCAGGATAAAGATACAATCTAGAGGCCAGGGCTGTTTGAGCTGCAGGAGGAGAACAGGATGAAGATTAGCTCTAGAGGCCAGGGCTGTTTGACCTGTAGGAGGAGAAAGCAGGAGAACAGCAGGATAAGAAGATTTGGTCCAGAGGCCAGGGCTGTTTGGCCTGCAGGAGGAGAACAGCAGGATGAAGATACGGTCTGGAGGCGTGTGCAGGGCGGATACAGGAGGCCAGCCTTCTAACTGAGACAAACTGAAGCTATTAAGTGGCCTATTGTTACCTGGCTGGCCTCTAAGGAACAGCTTGTCCCAGCACTTACTCAGCTGCACTGCTGGTTATCTGGCCTGACCGCACACATCAATCTAGGCCATAGGCTACCGGCTGCAGCCACTGGGAAAAGGACTTTGTGCGTGTGTGCGTGTGTGTGTGTGTGTGTGTGTGTGTGTGTGTGTGTGTGTGTGTGTGTGTGTGTGTGTGTATGCGTGTGTGTGTGTGGCAGAGATTGTTTCTGTGTGTGAGTATTGTAGTGTGTGTGTGTTATTATATGTATTAGTGTGTTGGGAGTGCTGTCATTAAACGGTGAGGGGAAATATAGCATGCAATTGTTGACTTGAAGTCCCATTAGGGGCAAGGCAGCCTATTGTTCTGGCCACTGAAGTCGATATTGGGGCCGGGATCTCACCATCAATTCTCATGTCTCCACTCACCACTTGTTTCAACTGCCGACGCGCACGCACAGAATTTCTACCAGGTTTTATGCTGTCCTAACTGGCCTCAAACAACCTCGCAGACAACCTTTGGCTCTCAGTGCTATCTCCTGCCTTTAATCAGGTTTCGAGCCCACTTTGATGTAGTACCTATCTTGATATGGATTGCAATAACTACTCAAACATCAAACAAGCCCATGATGAAAATGGGGAGCAATGCCTCCAGGTGTGAGCCGCTGTTTAACCTTGGCCCTGGGCAAACAGAGGGACAGCCACGCCCTGCAAGCCAATGAGGGCTCGGGGAACCAGGAGGGATGACATGCTCGCACTGCGCAGCCAATCACAGCCATTTTCAGAACAGGAAGAAAGCCCCATGGCCCTTTAAGCTGATTGGGGCCCTCCTTTCATGTGAGATCAGCTTGTCTAGGACTACAGGAGAAAGTCAATCTAGAAATCTGTCGCCTTAATCATTACTCACTCTGACCACCATTAAAGTTCTAGGGCTGGGGCAGCTGGAGAGTATCTGCTGCTGAGTGCTAATACAAACTTCCATCAGTCTCTCAAGAAACACACTGCTTTGATGAAGACATGATGAAGGATTGCTCTGAGCGAATGGGAATGGACAAGAGCAAAAGAAGAAAGACCCACAGAATTCAGAGGGGTGCCGACTAGTGGAGGAAACGTTGACGGCTTTGCACATGACCAACTCCTGCAGACATTTATGAGGTTGAGTGGTGTGAACAGAACATTTTCAGTATTTAGATGTTTACACAGCTTTATATGCTGGAGACATGATCATCGGCGACTATGCATTCGGTATTCGATATTCACATTCCATTAGAGATCAAAATAAAATACCCCAGCATATATCCTTGAAGTAAGCATTGGATTAATAATGATATGATTAAACTATGCTCTGTGGTGTTCAAAAGGGGCCAACCTTTCTGTTGTTTTAGATATACGGCTGGCTGTTAGGACAAAGAGAAAATATCCCCTGACGTTATCTTTAAATTCAGGACATTATACGTGGCTTAATATTACGTTGTGTCAATCGTGCCTAAATATTATTGCCCTTTTCTGATATTGAGTTTTAGCCTATGTTAATTAATTTAATTTGCTTATGATAATTAATAGATTGTTGTTTCAAAGGCAAATCAAATAATGGTAAATTGAAGAATTTTTGTATTATTCTGATTCAGACTTTCACACTGTGTATGCGTGCACATCCCTCGATTACATGACTGATCTATTTATACAACAAGCTCTTGACCTGAAGAAGACAATACTGTACAAAGTAGTATAACACACAAAGTAGTGTATTAGGTTGTACCTAAACAATTGCTTCTCAACCTGGCCTGGGTAAGAAAGGGCTTCGGTGCGAGGGCACTTTTGTTGTTCTAATAAAAGGTACACTATCACTGCTAAAATCATAGTTTTTAATTCAGTGAGTCCCCCTAGAAGTTAACTTCTTATCAATGTGCCTCTTTCATGCATTCGATGTAATAGGTATCTTAACCAATCCCATTTTGATTATACCATTGCTTCCACATAACAGATAACAAACAGCTTTTATGTCACATAGGGGAGATGTTATCAGTGACAGGTGACACATTAGAAAATGGTGTTTTTTCAAACACGGTTCCTGCACTGTGCTAAAGTAACAATGTGAGTGGTACATTCAACCTCAAACGTCTCAAACTAACCGGGAGCATGTGAGAAAGAATAGGGCTTGGATCCTGAACAATATGTGTTGAATCAGAACAGGCCAACTAAGAATCACTAATAGACCTCTGATCACCTCCAATTCAACTCCCTCCCTGCCGGCTCCCCGCCCTAATTCAAGTAAATATATTTTATGGAAATAAAATGTAGAGCTGTGCCTGTAGGGTTTACATCAACACACACACATGCTCTCTCTCTCTCTCACACACGCACACGCATACGGACACGCACACGCACACGCACAGTTTTATTTACTTGTGGCCGCAGGCTCTACTCACTCAGTATTAAATATCAGGTTGAGGCCTGAAAGCCATTGCACTTAGGAGACAGTACACCATCAGTCTCCTCTCCTCTCCTCTCCTCTCCTCTCCTCTCCTCTCCTCATTAGCCTTATTCCTTCCTGTCCGGGAAGGTGCCTTGTCTCTTTCCCGATCCGTTCCGTCCCCCTCCTCTCTTCTCTCCTACCCTGTCCTCACTGCTTTTGACCAGGTCTAGAGTTTGTTTTATGTTCTGTTCTCTCTGAAATCCGGCCCATTCACTTGATCGCCTCCTTTCGTTTTCAGCTGAACAGTCGCAAATGGCTTTTGTTGGAGCCTTGAAGACAGGGATTCTGTGTTAATTAAGCACACAGTAATGAATTGAACTCACCATGGGCTTTTCTGGAGGTCCTACTGCCGTGCTGCCGTGGTCTGGGTCTGGGGAGCCCCCTTTAAAAGGCCCACAATGTAGACTGTCATACATGTTTGTGTGATTCATTAGTGTCTTTGAAGCACATTTAAAAATGTTTGAACAGAATTCTTTTTAATACCTATATATATTTTACACCCTGGACGTCCAGGGTGTACCCCGCCTCTCGCCCTGTGTCGGCTGGGATAGGCTCCAGCCCCCCCGCGACCCTGCATAGGATAAGCGGTATGGCTAATGGATGGAAGGATATATATTTTATTCATTATTGTAGGGTGCCTCTTTCTTCCCTTCCAACTCACATGGCTCCATTTTCAGTGGTGAACGCAAGTTCCCAATAACATTCATTAGCTGAGTTATGTTATTGGCTAGGGGTAATAACATTCCGCTGTTGTCATGGCTGCTGCCGAATCACTTCGACCTTACTCACTAGCCTGAGTCTGTGATTGGTCAATTAGATTGACTTTCAATGTCTACATCACAACAGGCTGTGATTCAGAACAGGGTAGATGTGTTGTCAGAGGTGTACTAGAAACAATGCACAAGGAACAGACTTCCCTTTTCCGTGTTGTTGGTACAATCCCTCTGAGTGATCAGACAAAGTCAAAGAAATATTCCAAATCTGACATTATGGTCCCTTTAAGGTTGGAGCATGGCAGACGCTGGCTGCACTAGGGTAACGCAGTAGCACTCAATTGCTTTTCTGAAGGATATGGATCATAGAAAGAAATGGCTGTGCTACTCATATTTTAGGACTGCATAAGAGATGTGTGATTGATGATCATAATCGATAAACTTGAGTGTGATTTGGCAAAGATGCAGACCTACAGGGCTCACATTTCTGTTACATATGAGCGCGATGTTTAGAAGAGGAGTGGGCAGAAACGTCAGCGTATTTTAAATGCCTAAGACTTTGTGGACTTCTATGCAGCCTTAACAAAGGGCTGGCATGTTGTTTTTTTTGTAGCAGACATTGGCTAAATTTAGACAAAAATAATTAAACGCGGATCATGCAGGTCAAGAGCATGATTGCCAAATGCATGGAAACTATTCTTTGCCATCGGGCCATTAATAAAAGGTAACGCTAGTGTTCACAAACGTCCGTTCTTTAATTAGGTGTAAGCTAAAGCAACCAACAACGTATTTTATTTTCTTATTTATCATTATGGAAGTAAATTCAGCCAAGTTACATGGTAAGCAAAACTGCTATAATTATCTTTTATATATTTACATAAAAGGATTGATTAGCTGAATATCCTCTTTGATATTCTAATTTGAGGCATCAGAGTGGCCCATCAGTAGCCCTTTCTGCTCCCTCTAGCCATCGGCCATTTAGTGACAGCACAGCTCGCTCACATCCCATCTGCCATACTCTGGTTCTATGTATTTGTTATATGTACAGTAAACTCTGATACCAGACGTTTATCCAACTGAGTGCCCCAGAGTTACATCTTTACCTTCAGCAAGGGTCTGATTGGAATTCATAAAACAACAAGACTATTACCGCTTCTACATTTTGTGTAGTTTGATGTTTGCAGTCAATGCGGTAGTGTCAGGTGACAAGTAAAGATTGGACCTGACCGTAAGCATTGTAAAATACAAACTACGGAGTGTAGTGTGGCTGAGGGTGTGGCAGAGCGGCCTCTGGGCTATGGTTTAGACAGAGTGTGCCGGGCCTCTGTTTGTGTGACAGCACACTGTGAGCTATGGTGGAGCCAGAGCTTCTAATATGCTGATAAATCAGAAGGCTGTTTGCTAAGGTGCTGATTGACGACACTGACCTTTTTTTCTTGAAGGCCAAGGATGACCAGTGTAGATCAGACTGCCTCTGATCAATACGGGACACAAACAGAGCTTGTCAAGGCTACACACACGCACACACAGAAAGCTACACACTACTGTAAACCCCGTCTACAACATCCCATCACTCACAGTCGACCCACGGAATACTCTGTAGATCATTTGTTCCCTATCAAATAAACTTCCAGACACTGTCATATATTAATACCTAACTTTCGCAAATATTACATTATTATCTTCCATAGTGTGTCTGGAGCTGACCTTGACTGATAAACTCACCAACTCCCTCAGGAACTCAGTGGGAGACATGGGAAGCCTTTGAGCTGAATTGGTAATTGCGATCATATCAGCCTTCTCTGTTCTATGTCACAGCGCTTATTGATTTCCATAGGACAGCCACTTTACAGTAAGAGGCTCAGGCCAATGCAGCCCTCAAGCTGGCAACTGGCTAACAATTGCATCAATGCATCCTTCTGCTAAATGTAGCAGAAAGGCAGAAAGCAGCCAAACGCGCCCATCCCCTAATTGGCCAGAGGGAGGACTAGATGGGGGACGACGGCGTGAAGATTACAGTGTTGTTATTTCCCCGTGCTCGTGCGTGTCAGCAGGAAGTGATAGGTGTGCTGCAGCCTGACGCTGACAGACGGATAGACAGGGCCTCCTGTACTAAGACGCGCTGATCTTTATCACCTGTCACTCTGACACCACACTCCCCGCCTCCTTTACCTCCTCTCCTCTCCTCTCTGCTCCGCTCCTCTACTCTCTTCTCCTCTCTGCTCCTCTCCTCTCCTCTCTGCTCCTCTCCTCTCCGATCCTCTACTCCATAAGACACAGCCTCATTTTGTGCCTCTGCTTCTCTTCAAGCTTTTCCAAACAGCATTGGTATCCACCATCATTCTCTCTAGTTTCAGGTGTCTCTCCTATCTATCTATCTATCTGTCTGTCTGTCTGTCTGTCTGTCTGTCTGTCTGTCTGTCTGTCTGTCTGTCTGTCTGTCTGTCTGTCTGTCTGTCTGTCTGTCTGTCTGTCTGTCTGTCTGTCTGTCTATCTATATCTATATACTGCAGCATGTTTCACACCGTTCTCTCTTTCTTTCACACTCTCTCACAAACACATAAACAGATTGGACTTTCCTATTTGTTTTACGTTACAGCTATTACTTGTGAGGAATCAGAGTGCAACATTTATTAAATATTGATCCACATATCTCTGTCTCGGCAATGTGCCATAAAGCATAGTTTCCTGAACAAAACACTACCTAATACTGCTAATCCTTTGGTTCTAATCTAAAATAGAATTAGCCTGATGTGCATTTATCCTCTTAACTATAGCCCTATAATTAAATTAAACATTCAAATTGAAATTGCCAATGATGAGCAAAATGTGTCTGTTTAACTGGTGGAGATGAATTCTCTTTTCCAAAGATGTTGTACTCTACAACAGTGTATTGTAGTGACTGCAGGGTATAATAGACAAGGAGAATAGTAAAGCTTGTTCTAATCTAGAGATGACAATGTTGTAGAATGGCGTAGTACAACGTCCATTTTAGGTGTTGTGACTTGTGGTCATTATCGCTAAAACTTGCTTTCAAAGTCAGTTTAACAGTTAAGCTTTCTGTATAGCCCCCCCCCCTCTTATGCCCCCTCAAAGTTATTTAATTAGTGTGGGTAAGAGGGTTACAGCCAACCACACATGCTATTTAACGTTTGTTAATGTTGTGAAATCTGTATTGTTATCTATGTATGTTTCATAACGAAGTAAATACGTTTTAAGGGGTGCCTGGTATTCTAAATTCAGACGTTTGGTTCTGGAGGAAACTGTAGTAACTACTAATGAACATTTGCTAAGATCTCTATCTTAGTGGTTGTAGTTGTTAGCAGGCCAGTATGAACTTTACCTAGCAAACTTCACAGCAGCAGTACCAGCTTGAACAAAACTTACTGTTTGGTCGGCTGATCTGGAGGGTGGCTTGGACACGATTAGTATGGGAAATATATTGTTACTCTAAACTTAAATAATACTCATTGCTAACCATTTTGTAAAACTTAAATCACTTTATTGTGGGAATGTTATTTTCAGCTGGGAATGTAAGCCGTGAGTTTTGAGGCTTGTTGGTTGGCCATTTGAAGCTAAAGAAGTTGAACAAATAAGTTGTGTGTGTTTTATGTATTGCTTAGTAGACTATTCAAGGTTTATTACATTATTATTTGTGTTGTTGTTTTGGGGCCTATTGGCTAAAAAGCCTAAACTTCAAAGAGTTTGAGTAAATTGGGAAACTCAAAAGTTACTAACGCTGGTAACATATTACCTACTTTTTTATGAGAGTAATTGGTGAAGTAACTTAATTACTTTTTAAAGAAGTAACGAGTAACTGTAACTAAGTAAAACATTTCCAGTAACTAGCACAACACTGCTCTTCAGCGTTGTGGTGTCTCTTTTCAGCAATAACCCTTACTTTGGACTCATTTGGTTAAGCACGTTCAGACCATCTTGTCCCCTGGAGTGACTAAAGTAATTAGCTGATCATAACGACCAAGGAAAATTTAACATATAGACATAATGTTGTTTCTAAACGTAATAAAGTGTAAATATTTGTAATCAGTTTTACAGACTTTAAATGTCATTGGCCTCCATATTAATTGATTTTATGGAACAAAAGGTTCAGTCCATCATGGGTTCCAGCAACCACCCTTTTAACAGAAAAGTTTCTATGGTGATGGATTTGTCATCCCTATCTGTCAGATTGAGACTTCTTAAATTCACAGTTCTTGTAACGTGTGTGATATGAACACTTCCTGATGTGCTATGCTATCTTTCTATTATTATGTGTAATATGCAGCATCTGCCCGTCCTTTCACTGAATAAAATTTATTTACTGTGCATTATTATTTCATTAACATGATTATTATTATTATTATTATTATTATTATTATTATTATTATTATTATTATTATTGTTATTATTATTATTGACCTTATTATGTTCCGTTGTTTTTGTAATTCTATTCATAGTAAGATTGAAATAATTTGATGGCCAATTAGTGATAAATTAATTTGCCCCTTGGGATCAATAAAGTACGATCCAATCTAATCCAATTCAATATTAGAGTGATTCATAATCGTTTTTAATTATAAAGAATAACACTTTGGTAAGGGAGCCATTACTTTGTATTCATACAAGGTGTTGTACTGGGTACTTGTAGGACATTGCGCACACATGTAGCTGACAAAGAAAGGGATTCCAGTTTATAAGAATGTATATGTGTCTGTTATAGTAAGTATTACAGAATCTCATGACGTGTTAAGATTTACTAACAGTAAGCACAGCAGACAGATTATATAGACATGTATAATAATATTGTGCCTGCAATAAGTACCTTTGGATTTCCTCCTGTGATGATACCAGCTGAGCAATGGAACCTAAACTGGGGTGAATGTAGCTACACTGCTGTATTGTCTAATCACAGTCGCTAATCCACTGACCTAGTCTTTGCACAGCACTGTACCTCCTTGTTTGAAATGTCTTGTAGAGTGACTTTTTAATTCAGTGTCTTAGTCACTTGTTGTTTTATGAACTTCTTAGCTTAGCATGTGTATAGTTAATGACTTATGTAAGATCTTTAAGCCTGAGCAAAACTTGTGTGTTCTTAATTTACTAGAAAATTCTGTGGTATCATCTCTCTTCAAAGGATAATTTGATGACCTTGCATTTCACAACATCAGCAACATATTTTTGTTTAAGTGGTGGAAGTAACTTTATTAATGACTATTTCTGTCATCACTTAAGGAATTGAGCTCATGAATAGTCATAAGCAGGGTAATGCTATTTAAAGAGAGTGGGCCTGGTATTTCCTCAGGACTACGTGTCCCAAGACAGGCACTTAGATCAGCTTCCTGCTTTTCAGACATGTAGTAACTTATATATAAGTTATTTTTTCTCCACCAAATCACATTTGTACCAATTTTGAAAGCCCTATGTCTTTTACCTTTTGCAATTTCAAAACCACAACGACATCCTGGTGTTGTAAATTGTACTTGTATGAGGCGTGTTTGCAGTGGAGCATGGTGTTCTACCTTAGCCAATACGACGGCAGTGGAGCAGCAGGGTGTTCTACGTTAGCCAATACAATGGCAGTGGAGCAGGGTGTTCTACCTTAACCAACACGACGGCAGTGGAGCAGCAGGATGTTCTACCTTAACCAATACGATGGCAGTGGAGCAGGGTGTTCTTTATTAGCCAATACGATGGCAGTGGAGCAGCAGGGTGTTCTACCTTAGCCAATACGACGGCAGTGGAGCAGGGTGTTCAACCTTAACCAATTCGACGGGAGTGGGGTAGATATGGAGACTTATGCCGGGCTCTGTAAAAATGAATGCCAAACAGGTGTTAGAGGAAAAGATAGAGAGATCTTTCAGGGTCGGTAGAGAGCTTATTGGCTGCAGTTGGAATAATTCAATTAAGCTGGCCTCAGTGAGATTAATGAGAGCAGGGTAAAGGGGCAGCCGTGGACTCCTACGCTGGGCTGGCGGAACGGAAGGAAGGGCTGCAGCCCAACGGATTCATCACGGCCATTTTACAGTCTTTTCCAATAAAGGAGAGCTTGATAACGGCATTAGTCTGAATTTCTCTGAAAGAGTTAAGACAGAACAATAGATTGCAAATTTTCGACAATCTATTTGGACTAAACATTCTGTTTCTCAATAACAAACAGTTCTCTGACCTTTACTCTGGGGACTTGACTTGATGTCCAGTTAGCTTTACTCATGCATTTTAAATATAATTTCAAGTCTAGCAGAGACTAGTGGTGCAAAAAAAATTATAATAATATCAAAAGGTCATCTCATATAAACTTTGTAGAAACTGTATGGGGTCCATGTACCTCATTGGCTTTGACCTTTGCAATATCTTATTGAAAAGGCATCTTTTTTTTGACAGACAATTCAAAATGAGCTATTAATATGTTTTTTTTTTTTCGTTTGTATGTGTTTGTGTTACTTAAAACCTTGACTAATGAATGTGCACTTTCTTATAATCAGTTCTTTGGATATCGTAGGTTATAGATTTTAAGGCTGTTGAAATATTACCAGTGTGATATTAGCAAAACCCTCATAAGCCTACTTGTGTGCTGTCAATCTTAGGCTACGTTCAAACCACCGGATTTATGCTCAGATCCGATTTTTTTGTTTGGCTGTTCACATTATTTGTTTTTAATGTGGCCAATATCAGATTCCAGTGTGAACTGGTCACGGTCCTGAACTGACCCGCATGCGCAAAAGAATAATAAGAACGACTTCACACGCAGAACGCTAGGTCTAGAGAGACGTAAAAGTCGCATGGATTCTGATTTGACTGTTGAGACTGAGGTGGAATTGGAAAAAATCAGACCTGTACCCGATTTAGTAGCACATGTGGAAGTGCCCCAAATCCGAATTGAAAAGATCGGATTCCATGTGATTTGTGCTGTTTACACTGTTATGAAAAAAAAAAACTTGAGTTCCATATGAGCACAAAAATCTGATTTTGGTCACTTTTGCTTGTGGTGTGAACGTAGCCTTTGTTTGGGGACACTCCAGGCTTTTGTGTCTCAAAAGGCAGCGCTGGGTTTGTTGAGTATAGGAAAGTGACTGGTATTGTTGGGTTTGTTGAGTATTGGACAGTGATTGGTATTGTTGGAGGCAGCGTTCCGTTTGCTAGAGTTGAGGAGAGCCAAAGCCTGGCCAAGGCAAACACATCAAAAGCACAGAATCAAAGTACCTGGGCCGCGTGCTGCTCTGTCCTCCACTGGCTTAATGCTAAACGTGTGATAAGAAAGCTCTGAGGGAAGTGAATGATGATGAGTCTGCGCATGGCTGAGTCACAGGGGCGGAGGCGTCACACGGAGGCCCAGTCACACGGGGAAAGCCATTTCAGACGGCGACAGAGACGGCAAACCTTTCCTAACTAGTTGTCGGTTACGCCGTAACAACAGGCTGTCACGCTTGTCATGTTCCCATACAGACTCTCTGAAGTCCTTCTTCTGAGTCTATCACGAAAGCATCTCTCTGAACGTCCTCTGCTGCTAACTAACTAAAGTCAGAGATTTGAAATAAGATCTGTTTGGCTTTTCATTCATAAATCTGAACAATCAGAACGATCCCCCTCCAAAGATGAGCATGATCTTTCTTCTAAATTCAGTTTTTTACAGGACCACTGACTGTTGGAGAGGCTTTTCCCATGCGGGACAGAGATGCCCTCTGTGTGCCTAATGCAGGTGGCGTCCTAATCCTGCTGTACAGTAGGGGGTATATCGGTCTGCTCATCAATGTTTCATCCTCCCATGGACCAGGGCTGGCGTCTCAGGAAGTCCATTAGCAGACTGCCTA
Organism: Galaxias olidus; assembly: GCA_026901105.3. Lineage (NCBI taxonomy): Eukaryota > Metazoa > Chordata > Actinopteri > Galaxiiformes > Galaxiidae > Galaxias > Galaxias olidus. Next base: position 194,269 of record JAPMUY010003303.1, read on the forward strand.
TGATAGAAGAATGTATGGGCCCGTCAGAGGTGGAACAGGATGGCAGAGGAGGGGGCGCCTCCCTGCTCGCTCATTCTCAATTTCATTCCATGGCGAAAATTGCCCAGCTCATTTACTCCGAGCCAGAGCAGGTCAGCCAAGCTTGACTTCAGGTCAAGTTCTGTGAAACGAAAACCAGGCCGCCTCCAGAGGACTGAACAACAGAATGCATTGTGGGAACGCCAGTTCAACAGGATGCATAGGGAGCCCCACGTTGCGTCCATTAATCCTCTGCACAGTGGGAATAATTACCTCATTTTCAGCAACAAGAATGCTTGACTTTGAACTGGACCCACAATATTGTGGTCTAGTTCCATCCCCACAAACACTAGCCCCAACTTACTGTATGTTAGTTCTAGCCAGACAAACACTAGCACCACCTTACTGCATGTTATGTTAGTTCTAGCCAGAAGAACACTAGCACCACCTTACTATATGTTAGTTCTAGCCAGACAAACACTAGCCCCACCTTACTATATGTTAGTTCTAGCCAGACAAACACTAGCCCCAGGATACTGTAGTTGTATTGTAGTTAAAACCTCTCGAACACTGGAACCCCGAGACAGTTTTCTAGCTCACAAACACGAGCCCCACATTACTGGAGTCTAGTTCCATTCAGTCATGTCTTTGCTGAGCGGTGTTTCCTTAACTGTATGAATGCAATGTTCACTGAACTCAAAATGAACCGTGACATCCGCCCTACCGTTGTCTCACGATGAAAAAAAGGCTGGGTACTAGAAGTGTCTGACAGGTAATCTGGTGCTTCATGTCGATGGAAAGGCAAGCGGAAAAGAAATCAAACACACTTGAGGTTAATTAAAAGATAATCGTGTTTTCACCATCTGTCTGTGAAGTTATCAGATTAAACAAGAACAGAAAAGTCAAAGCATAGCTTGCGGCAGTTTGAAGAAAAGGCAAGACATAACAAGAAGTAGAAATGTTACGGTGTGTGTGCCAGAGAGAAAAGGTCCCCTGACACAGCCAAGGCACCGCCACCACACCCTCAGAAATACACACAGTGACAATGTAGGCCGTCTGTCATTAGCAGCCACCATCCAGCCCACAGGCACCCAGCAGGCACGTGTCTGTAACACACACACAAACACAAACACACACACACACACACACAAACAAGCAGAGGTTGAGCTTCTGTTAGGACTTCTGACAGCTCTAATTGAGATGTGATGACATACCACTGCTACAGGCACAGAGGTTAGACACCCCCATCCCCACTGTTCTATATATCTCTCTCCCTCTCCTCCCTCCGCCCCTGTTCTCTATCTATCTCACTCTCCTCCCCCTCTCCTCCCCTGTTCTCTATCTATCTCCCTCTCCTCCCCTGTCACCCTCCTCTCTCCTCTGTCTATCTCCCCCCTCTCAACCTCCCCTATTCTCCATCTCGCTCTCTCTGTCTCCCCTCCCCCTCCCTTGTTCTCTCTGTCCCTTTCTCCCTCCCCTCCTCTCTTCTTCTCTATCTCCTTTGCCCTCTCTCCCACCCTAACCTATTCTCTTTTTCCCTCCCTCTTCTCCCACCCTCCTTTGCTTCCTCTCTCTTTCTTTCTCTTTCTCCTAGCCTCCAGGGAGGTGACAACAGTCTCTTGTTGTTTTCCTCTTTAGCTAATTACAGGCTTGCTAGGTGCTTTTATGTGTGCACAAATTGAGCCTTGATTGTTTTCATACTCTAGCTGTTGTTGTCAAAGCCCCTCTCTTGTCCCTATGGGTGAGATACTCATCCTCACACAAACACTAACACTCCCATCCACACCAAACATACTGTGTAAATACTGCGTGTTCGCACAATGTGCGTGTTAAGCCCATCCACAGATTATTAGGCTATCTGAGCAGATCTCATTATCTTGTTCACATGACTCTCCTAGCAGCTCATCTCTATTGTGGAGGCTGGCCCACGTAAGCTCCTACCAATCCATCATATCAGATAAGTGCTGTGATTACTTGTAATTCTTCAATGATTTATTGGACTTACCCCTCCCTAATCGCTCCTGCCTTAACATCAGTGTACAGAGGAGCAGTGCTGTGCTGTGCTGTGCTGTGCTGTGCTGTGTGTAGCAGCAGCCTGAGGAGAGCACCCCCCGGGGGCCTGTGTGCAGCGTCTCTCTCTCTCTCTCTCTCTCTCTCTCTCTCTCTCTCTCTCTCTCTCTCTCTCTCTCTCTCTCTCTCTCTCTCTCTCTCTCTCTCTCTCTCTCTCTCTCTCTCTCTCTCTCTCTCTCTCTCTCTCTCTCTCTCTCTCTCTCTGTCTCTCTCTCTCTCTCTCTCTCTCTCTCTCTCTCTCTCTCTGTCTCTCTCTCTCTCTCTCTCTCTCTCTCTCTCTCTCTCTCTCTCTCTCTCTCTCTCTCTCTCTCTCTCTCTCTCTCTCTCTCTCTCTCTCTCTCTCTCTCTCTCTCTCTCTCTCTCTCTCTCTCTCTCTCTCTCTCTCTCTCTCTCTCTCTCTCTCTCTCTCTCTCTCTCTCTCTCTCTCTCTCTCTCTCTCTCTCTCTCTCTCTCTCTCTCTCTCTCTCTCTCTCTCTCTCTCTCTCTCTCTCTCTCTCTCTCTCTCTCTCTCTCTCTCTCTCTCTCTCTCTCTCTCTCTCTCTCTCTCTCTCTCTCTCTCTCTCTCTCTCTCTCACTGTCTCTCTGTCTCTCTCTCTCTCTCTCTCTCTCCGTCTGTCTCTCTCTCTCTCCCTCTCTCTCTCTCTCTCTCTCTCTCTCTCTCTGCCTCTCTCTCTCTCTCTCTCTCTCTCTCTCTGCCTCTCTCTCTCTCTCTCTCTCTCTCTCTCTCTCTCTCTGCCTCTGGAATACCAACGCCTCTTAACGGGCGCCGCTAAGCCTCCGTGTGGGGGAGGGAAAGGTGTTCTGTGCAAATCCAACGTGACACCAAAACAAAGCGTGGAGAGAGAGGCAGCAGAGAGGACCAACAGGACGTGGCCCCCATCCAGCAGGCCTGTTTCACGCCACGGCACAGCCATTAGCATTACATTAATAAGACACACTTTTGGAAGCGAGTTGATTACAAAAACAAACAATGTGAGTGGAGGCAGAGGCAGCAACGGAGACCAGAATATCATCTCAACTGACATTTAGAATTCAGAGCCCCATCTCGCCATTCAATAGATCGCTCAAAGGATGACTTTAGTTAATTAACGCGCTGCCAGAACCCAACGCATGAAGTCGTGCTGATCATATTAATGATGCTTTG
>JAPMUY010003303.1:202500-256824 GCA_026901105.3 Galaxias olidus
GTGCTGGTACCTGCATGTGTGTGAGTGGTGTTTGTATGTCACTGAGGACAAACTACAGTGATGCTGAGCTGCTGCCCCCAGGAAGCCTGTTCACTGTAATAGTAATAGGATTTGCCAAGGGGGGCAGTGTGTGTATGCGTGTTCTTATGCGTGTGTATATGTGTTTCTATGTGTTTGTATATGTGTATATGTGTTTTTATGTGTGTGTGTGTGTGTGTGTGTGTGTGTGTGTGTGTGTGTGTGTGTGTGTGTGTGTGTGTGTGTGTGTGTGTGTGTGTGTTTCTATGTGTGTGTGTGAGAGTTGGCCATGGCTGTATCTCGACACCAGCTGTCTGAGTGACTAATATGTGTAGTTAAACCACAGGCCCACAATGTATTGTCAGAATAAAACACACACACACACACACACACACACACACACACACACACACACACACACACACACACACACACACACACACACACACACACACACACACACGCACACACAAGAACAGACTGTTTCTTACACTCCTATGTAAGCCTACACATATACAAGCATAGCGGAGCATCTGTGCTTTTGAGCGCACACATACTGCATGCACACGCTCTCACACTGCATCCCCGGCGGATTGTCCAGCCTTAGCACACAGCCCACATAAGCATCCATCTCATTCCTCTCTCCAGCCGCAGCTGTAAGCGTACTGACACAGCCATTCTCCTGTGAGATAAGAAACCATAGCTATCATATTAATGAGGAATTCAATCATATTAATGAATAATTCCCGAAGAGTGCAATGGAGGACCTCTAGTTAATGGTTATTTGGGGCGAGCTCACTCTCCTGAACAAGGTCAAACTATTGGTCTAAAGAATGATTCAAAGCCATGCAGAGCACGTTGTAGCGTTTGATTTATTAGTGGGCCCTGGCCTGCCCTGCCTGGGGTGGGGTGGGTCTAGAGGATTGGGCTCTGTTATAATTAATGGCATGTAGAATGCATGAGTGCGGTGGCACAGGCCAAAGCCAAGAGCACTGGCACCCCGTCACCACCTGTCACAGCCATGATTGACGATTCCCAGGCATACACACAAACACGCTCACACATACAGACTAAGACACACACACACACACACACACACACACACACACACACACACACACACACACAGACAAACACACACACACACACACACACACACACACACACAGACACACACACACACACACACACACACACACACACACACACACACACACACACACACACATGCACACGTTATGGCAGGAGACCAAATTGAGATGTATAGGGATAGTCTTCTGTCATTGTCTTAGTCCACATGTTGTGAGGTGTGTAGGGATTGTCCCCTGTCATCAAGTCAAAATGTTGTCTGCTTCTCCTCTGTCATTTTGCTTTCCTCCGCCTCCTCCTTCTACAATAAGTCGCTGTTGTTTTCAGCATAGTTAGGGTCCCATCTGTGCAGAACACGTGTCTGTGTGAGTGTGTGAGTGTGTGTGTTAGTGTGTGTGTGTGTGTGTGTGTGTGGTGTGAGCGTGTGTGGTATAAGTGTGTGTGTGTGTGTGTGTGTGTGTGTGTGTGTGTGTGTGTGTGTGTGTGTGTGTGTGTGTGTGTATGTATGAGTGTGTGTGTGTACAGTATTTGATGGCTGTTAGCTGACTCATTATGCAGACAGTCTGTGTTTGTGGACAGAATGACGGCCATGGTGTTTTTACTTTTACATTACATTTAGTTTGCTGCCAATCTTACAACTCAATTAAAGCCACTCTCTACTCACGTATCCACACATACACACATCCCCCCCCCCCCCACACACACACACACAGCACACATCCCTCTCTGGCCAGGCTTGTTCAGGTGGTTGTCCTACCTATCAAACGGGTCGTGGTGCAGACAGCTTTGAGCAGAGCAGCAGTCCACAAGCAGCCAGCCCTACCCTGCAGACCCCCTCAAGGCATGTGGACCCAAACGGACTTTCTATATCCTTCCCTCTGCTTTTCTCATCTTCCTTTATTTCATCTTCCATGTTTCCCCGCCGCCCCCCGCTCCTCTTTATGTTAGGAATGGTATGGTCCTGTAATAACAATAACTAGCAGAATGCAAGAATTATAACTGCGCACTGCCTGGTCATTAACTTTAGAGTTGTGGAGCATGGACAATTTTGCCAAAACGTTTAATGCATGCAAAGATATTCTGAATGGATCTAACTAACTTTTTTTGGGAGGTTTGACACCAACTGTTTCAAGGCAGTGACGCAAAGCTAAGCTCATCAGACCTGTTAGCAGTGAAACAGCCTGCATTATGCAAGGCTATCATCTCAGGCATGGTCTGGCTGGTAAGAGACACCATGGAGTCCCCGCTGAATTCATCTCCCTGCCCCTGACAGCCTTCAGCACGGCCACGTGCCAGCTCGCTAGCACCAGCACCCACAGAGTGGAGTGGACAACAGCCGGGATAAATAAAGCGGTGTACAATAGACTTTGTCTCCGTGGACTTGGAATGGAGCTGACTCCGGGCAGAGCTCCAGTGCTATCGGACAAACACTCAAATGGGAATTAGAGTGGGAGGCAGATTGTGAATAGTGCATTTACTTTAACCGAACAGGACAGATCGATGGCAGAGATTCCTCTGGCACAGGTAGCCCAGAGAGACAGAAGGAGAGAGGGAGTGAGAGATAAAGAGAGAGAGATGGATGGATAGGAGAGGAAGGGAGACAGAGAGGGGTCAGAGGTCACTGATTAAGTGAGTGGGTAAAGTGTCCAGAATCATGTATTTGTGTTCTCCACCTTGCTGTGTCTTCAGGACCTATACTGGTTGATTGTGTTCTCACCCCCTGGGCAGTAGGTCTATACTCCTTGTAATCTCTGTGCAATTGGTGTATTCCCCTGGTAGTCTGTGTGCAGTAGGTCTATTCCCCTTGTAGGTAGGGCTACACCCCTGGGAGGTTATTTCAGTCTGCAGTAGGTCTATACCCCTGGTAGGTAGGTCTATTCCTCGGGGATGTTGTTTCAGTGGGCAGTAGGTCTATTCCTCAGGGAGGTTGTTTCAGTCTGCAGTAGGTCTATACCCCTGGTAGGCAGGTCTATTCCTCGGGGATGTTGTTTCAGTGGGCAGTAGGTCTATTCCTCGGGGATGTTGTTTCAGTGGGCAGTAGGTCTATTCCTCAGGGAGGTTGTTTCAGTCTGCAGTAGGTCTATACCCCTGGTAGGTAGGTCTATTCCTCGGGGATGTTGTTTCAGTGGGCAGTAGGTCTATTCCTCAGGGAGGTTGTTTCAGTCTGCAGTAGGTCTATACCCCTGGTAGGTTGGTTTATTCCTCTGGGAGGTTGTTTCGGTCTGCAGTAGGTGTATTGTTTCAGTGTGCAGTAGGTCTATCCCTCTGGGAGGTTGTTTCGGTCTGCAGTAGGTGTATTGTTTCAGTGTGCAGTAGGTCTATCCCTCTGGGAGGTTGTTTCGGTCTGCAGTAGGTGTATTGTTTATGTGTGCAGTAGGTCTATTCCTCTGGGAGGTTGTTTCATTGTGTAGTAGGTGTATTGTTTCAGTGTGCAGTAGGTCTATTTTTCTGGGAGGTTGTTTCAGTGTGCAGTAGGTCTATTCCTCTGGGAGGTTGTTTCATTGTGCAGTAGGTGTATTGTTTCAGTGTGCAGGGGGAACTCTAGACCTTTAGAGCAGTGTCAGCATGGCAGGAAGCCCTGCTAATAGAGCACACTGCTAATGAGCACTGTGGGGGCAAAATACTGCTTATTTACATAACGCTACAGCACATACTACTGTCTGTCTGTCTGTCTGTCTGTCTGCCTGCCTGCCTGCCTGCCTGCCTGCCTGCCTGCCTGCCTGCCTGCCTGCCTGCCGGCCTGTCTGTCTGTCTGTCTGTCTGTCTGTCTGTCTGTCTGTCTGTCTGTCTGTCTGTCTGTCTGTCTGTCTGTCTGTCTGTCAGGTATTTAGTGGTTGGGGTAGAAAGGAGATACTGTTAACTGCTGTGAAGGGGTGGTACCACACCATCTGTCCATGACTGTAAGTCTGAGTGTGTTAATGAACTTGCAGGTAGCAGACTCAGGGGTAATCGAGGGCATGCGGCCATTAGTGCTTTTCTGTGTGCTTTAATGGGGTGAGAGAATAGGATGTGCTCAAAACGTCAAAAGATAGAAAGATTGAGCGAAGAAAGAAGCAGAAACAGTATGTGGGTAGCTTCATTAATATTTTACATTTGCCATACATACATCTTCCCAGGCACTGTAGGACAGATAACCTTTAGACAATGTTATCTTTGGCGCTGGAACACAGTCAGAGCCCTTTTACTGGCTCCCTCATCTGCACATGGAAAGAATTCACAGTCGGAAGCCCAGCGCCGCCTCTCCACGACCCTTCCTGTAAGTTCAACCCCACCCAAGCAGAAAAGCATCACGACCAGCCATGCCATCAGAATCAGTGGATAACTTGAATAAATCTTGTCCAATGTGTGAGCGCTGTTCCTGGGCCTGTCCACTGTGCTGACCCCAAAGAGCAGAGCACTGGATAACGAGCCCAGAGGGTGAGCCGGGCCGTCCCACTGGCCCCTCTAATGAAGGAGGGCCGAGCGCTAACAGGAACCTGCTCAGTGGTAACGAGGAGGAGGGCTCCTGAAGCTGAAGGAGAGGATCGGCTTTGAAACGTTCACAGAGGTTGGCTGGCCACGCTGTCACTCAGCGCCATGCTGCTGGGAGGAGTTGATCCAAACCAGACACAATGGTACAATGGATGTACTGCTGTATTTTTAGATGCAGCATTTGGCATGTTGCCTGGTGACACCCAAAATCTCAGTGTGGTCTCCATGCAGGTTCTCATTTGGACTGAGGCCTTTGCAGCTCTGTAGGAGGCAGCGATTAAAGCCTGGTTTATACTTCTGTGTTGCGCTTCTGTGAATATTAACGTCCGTCATGTGACAGAGGTTTTGCCTGCATGCTTCCACAGGTTCCCTGGGAGGCAGTGTCACACTTACTAATCCAGAATGTACAGAAAAAAACTGTAGAAGAAACACGGATAAGAAACGTTATGGATAGTAATGGACGACCTCAATATTTTTTTTGTTTTTTTGCAGTGGTCATACAAATGTCTGTATTTGCCAACCTCGTTTGCGAGTCACTCTTCAAATGGCTCTATTTTTGTTTTACTAGCGATCTGTGTGTTTTAAAAAAGTAAATATTACTGGATATCTTCTCACTTCCTCTTTCCTTCCCTGCTCAACCAATCAACGATTTTTTGACGCACTGAGAAGATGCTTTGCGCGACGCGCTGTTAGGATTTGGGAGAACTCCCCATCAACACGTCTGCGGGCCTCGGTGAGCTACGCTTTCCAAGAAACCCCTTCTCTATGAAGCCACGCAGAGACATTTACGTGCTTCTTCGCAGAAGTATAAAGCAGGCTTCAGGCTCTGAGCCACCTCATCCACCAGAAGCATAAAGCAGGCTTCAGGCTCTGAGCCACCTCATCCACCAGAAGTATAAACCAGGCTTCAGGCTCTGAGCCACCTCATCCACCAGAAGTATAAACCAGGCTTCAGGCTCTGAGCCACCTCATCCACCAGAAGTATAAACCAGGCTTCAGGCTCTGAGCCACCTCATCCACCAGAAGTATAAACCAGGCTTCAGGCTCTGAGCCACCTCATCCACCAGAAGTATAAACCAGGCTTCAGGCTCTGAGCCACCTCATCCACCAGAAGTATAAACCAGGCTTCAGGCTCTGAGCCACCTCATCCACCAGAAGTATAAAGCAGGCTTCAGGCTCTGAGCCACCTCATCCACCAGAAGTATAAAGCAGGCTTCAGGCTCTGAGCCACCTCATCCACCAGAAGTATAAAGCAGGCTTCAGGCTCTGAGCCACCTCATCCACCAGAAGTATAAAGCAGGCTTCAGGCTCTGTGCCACCTCATCCACCGGCCAGCCAGAGTACAGCATGGCTGTGTCATAGTCCCTGTCATGGTTTTACTAGAACCACCCAAATGCAGAGACGACTCGGAAGATGCTGAAATTTATTCATATCTACTCAGACATGAAACAACGCAAAACAGAGCATCCTTCCAGGTAGAGCCCAGAGTCCTGTGTGTCCTGCCTGCCACTAACAACAGGACGAGATGGGGCTGGCCCCGGTACACAGGCAGACCCATCGTGTCTGACCCTCTGTCAATGATTTATGAACAGGTCCAAACAATACAATCCCCCTGCCCCATGCTCCTCATGACACTTATCAAGCTGAGGACAGAGGAGGTCAATGGCATGATGGAGGCAGTCATTGGCTTTCACATCAGCGTTGACAGCTGAGGGCCTTTTTCAGGACACATGGCGCCCTTGCTCCTCCAGGAAGCATGATTGAAAAAAAGGAGTGTTAATTGAATTTGGGTTAGGCTTTTAAATGTAAAAACTTTCTTTATCGTCTTTTGTGTGTGCTGTCTTGTACATGGCATGAGTGTTTTGTTTTCCTGTGTTTAGGAGCAGAGATTTGGAAGTGCCTCCAAAGCTCCAAATGATCCTGCTCTCCTCACACACCTTCACAAAAATCCATTGGTCTGGAAGGTGCTGTTATTATCAAGCCTTCTTCCCTCCAAACCAATCAAGAGCCCCAGAGGGTTGACGGACGGATGAAGGGGAGGGACACACACACACACACACACACACACACACACACACACACACACACACACACACACACACACACACACACACACACACATCAATAGCACATGCTACATGGGAATAGAACTTCAGGAAATAAAATAATAAGGAAACTACGGACATTCTGATTTGCATTTAGATAAAATGGAAATCAATTTAGAATGTATTCATACATTTACAAGAAATCAAATACAAATCGGTTTAATAGTCTCCTGCATTCACCTCTGGTTTCTGCCAAAACTCATTTGACATTTTAATAGGGGACATTTTTGGGGCTATATCGATAAAGATTCATTTGTATTTTGGTTGACCTTATAATGAAACGGAGCAGCTGTGACTGAGACACATTCTGACCCTGCTCTAGTATTCTGTTCAGGGAAGGCTTTTCCCTCTCACAGCTTCAGTCTGGATCAGCTTTTTGCACCAAAAACATGATGTGATGACCGTGTTACCCGGGCGACCTGCTCCATGGTGACCACAGGTCAGCAGGCTCTCAGGCAGCTGTTACATTGCACAGTCCGTGTGGGAACATGCTGCCCAGCCTGATACACAGAGGGCGCCTTCAGGCTCTCCACATGGGGTTGTCTGGATCTTGACTGGGTTGTCTGTTGATTGAAACGGTAGATTATAAGGTTTCAGACTAGAATCTATTTTGAGGTGAGAGGGATTCTGTACATGGCATTGACTAGGCATGTATCATGTGTGGCTACACTTTACATGCACCAGCATACTGACCCTTTGTGTCTTGCTGATTACTGTGTGGACTGTATTGACCCGGGGCTTCTGATGTGGCATAAAGGCTGCCAATAGAGTTCAACCTTTATTTAAAAATGGATATCCACTTAGCTTTGGCATAATCTCTATCTTGTGATACCTCCCTGCACCTTACACTAAATGGAAGTAGGAAGCTCTTTGATCCAGTATGTGGAGCAGACATTTCGCATGGAAAAGGGCTTTTTCGTAATGTAGTCAGTAGCTGATTGGCAGTAATCAAGATCACAGATTTGTTGATGCCATGTTTTATGTTATATAAAAAAATAAAACATGAGAATTATTGGTAATACGTAGATATAAGTCTCTATGGCTACATACAGTGCTCCAGCTGAACTGGAGGTGGGCTCCTGCAGTGGCTGCTGGGTGAGGTTAAGGAGGTGTGCTGACACAGTTAGAACCTCCACAGAACACACCACAGGAAAGCCCCGCTCGGCCCAGGACACAGTTTCCATGGAAACAAAGGAAATCCAAAAGGAGAACGTGTGTGTTGGTGAAAGTGTCATGATTGTTGTTGTTGCTGTGTGTATGTTTGTGGGCTGGAAGAAAGGGGATGTGTGGTGTGGGAATGTTGGTGGAGACGGAGGCTCCTGGAAGAGGAAGCCTGTGAAATGCAGTGAATGTGGGACTCTTGTGTAGCGGCCTGTTATTTATTCATCACACAGCCTTATGCCATGACAGCCCAGAGCCCCAGCTCGGGCTCTTTCATGTTGGGACACACATCAGGACACTTAGAAGGCTCACAGAACTCTGGGATGTTGTCTATACTTTGGGCTGTTGACATTCCCAAAAATGCATCACAAATAAGAATTTCCATTCAATGTTGTTATTTTTTACATGCCCAAACAACTGCAAAAGTACTCATTCACACATGCTGCTACCAGCTTTATTTTTGTTTTTGTGTTTTTTTTTTATCTGTAGAAATTTATATTTTAAAATGCTTTATAGAAAACATATTTTATATCTTATCCCTAACTTTTATATTTCAAAGTTTGAACACTGATGATGGGGACATTGCCAAGCGATCTCCTGTCAGTTAGTCAGTCAGTCACTATTGGACAGTGTTTGGCGAGCTACGTTTCTCTTTAAGCTTAGTGTTGGCTTCTGTCCCACTTTTATCATAGTCTCTGGCAGAGCTCAAACGCCTGTGCACAAAGTCAAAATGATTTCTGGTTGCTTTAAATGTAAAGCAAAGATACACTCTTTTATGTTTAGATTGATTAGTTAGTAGCATGTGTGTATGCATTTGATAAACTAAACTCAATGTTGGTAGATAAAGTAATTAATTAGGCTCATTAAAGATTTGCTTGGGATTGTGAAAGCAACATCGCTGTGGAAGGCCTTTTATGCTGGGAGTTTTTTTTCTTTACTTGGTCAGGAAGGGTAATTGAATGACTGCTATTTCATGAAGTGTCACATCCGGTCTTTTTTTGTATTTCCTTTTATCAAAACCTACGGCAGCTAGCTTATTCAGCCCTAGTGAATGTAAAAAGCCAGCCAGGCCAGTTCTGTGTACCAACTGTCAGTCATGGACACTGGCTGCATGCGAGCAGAAGCTTTTAGAAGCTCCAGGAAAATGGGCTGAGTGAGGAGAAGAATGCTGGCTGTGAATTATTAAGCATGCCCTTCATTGATGACGGTGGCAGGAGCTCAGCTCATTAGCGCCCAGGAACAACGCCACAGCTGAGAGAGAAACTTTACTTTGAGATCATTTTAGTTTTCTTTTTGGAAATTGTAAGCATGTCTATTTGGCTGCTTAAAAACGATTTGGGTAAAAAACTGAAAACATTCTGGCTACAGGGTGGCTAAACAGAAACTTTTACATTACAAGGACATCCTGCAAGAGACAGCTACACTGATCCTATTGTAAGACACTCCAAATTAACAAGGTGATGAAACTATTATAATATCACCCCAAAAAAAAGTTTGACTAGGTTCTTCTCTAGGAGCTGAACAACTTCTTATTCACAGTAAGTTTGAGCAGCCGTCAATACAACAACAAATCAGTACAAGCCATAGTGTATGTGTGTGGGTGCAATGAGACTTTCTGCTACCCGGGTATGTATGAAAATGAAATAACAAAATAACAAAATAGTGATCTCTTTTCAAAAATGTATCTGACTCCAATCTTCCTCAAACAAAGACTGATTCAGTTCACTGAGGTAGGAAAATCCGGACACCTTGCGCAGTGCACAATCGTTGTATGTGGGATTCGCTGGCTCCGTGTTCTCAGTGGGTCAAGCATTCGAATCAACAACAACCAAATAAAATCTGATATTTCAAAACTCAGAACAGAGTAAACGCCGCGATGAACTTCCTCTCTGCTCTCAACAGCTCAAATGGCAATGCTTTATTTCTGTTCTGTTCACTGGTTTAATTAGTTATTTCTCAACATATTAATGGTGTGTAAATAACCTTTTAGCTTGTTTCCTAATATCCACTTCTAGGTTTTTTTTTGTTTTTTCGGTTGAATTTGCTTTTTATTCCTCTAGTGTATGACTAAGACGTATATTATAGCGCCCTCTATGTAGCTGGAGTTTCCTCATTTCTTTGTGTGAAAACAGCTAATGTTCAACTCATGTAGTCATGCTACATCAAACTGCACTTATGCCTGCACAGCCACATGGAGAGCCAGTATTAGTGCAGCAAGATGCTGCACTACCTTTCACCATTTTGATTGTGTTTTTATTGTGTTGAAAAGGTGTATCCATGAAATATTGGCAAGTCCATGTATTTTGGTTGAAAAATTTAAATATAGTAGATGCAAAAACATCTCTCTCTCTCTCCCTCTCTCTCCCCCCTCTCTCTCTCTCTCTCTCTCTCTATATATATATATATATATATATATATATATATATATATCTCTCTCTCTCTCTCTCTCTCTCTCTCTCTCTCTCTCAAACACAAACACACAGGCAAAGTGCCTCTTAACCCAGCAACTATCCACAAAGCTCACGCATTAGTCTTCAGAGAGACTCATTTAGAAAAGCTCATTTCAAATGCTTATGAGAAAGGAAGCGCTCGTCCTCTTATTCCTCCCACAGTGATCAGGTTGGGAGTGGGGCGCCCAGGGGGTCCATTGTCGGGTGCTGGTGTTGTGCAGCCTCACGAGCTCACGCTGTCCCCACATGCCGCTCCTCAACAAATACGATCATCATCAACAACAGAAACACACACCAACAGAAGCCGGGAGGAGTTGGGGAAACACATTTGCACATTTGCCCACACAGCAGGGACATAGCTTCACTCCAGTATTCATGGTCACAGGGCGTTGCTATGCATTGTAGGCCCAATGGTCCCCAGCAGACCTCTGACTCATCTCCCACCCATCAGCCTCTCCATGCGAACACGCCAGTCATACACAATAGCACCAGGACATTTCATTAGGAGTGGAGCTTTGGGCCTGTCTGCCTTCAGGGCCATAGTGTGGCTTGCTGACGGGTCTACGGCAGACTGTTTCAGTTCCTCAGTTACTTTGGACCCCAAAGTCCTCCATCTCGATATTTCTGTCTTCATTTGGAAACCTGCCTTGTGTCTGTTGGCTTTGGAAGTTCATTCAAAAGTAGTAGTTGCGGTTAAGCTTTGGTATCCAGACTTTATTTGGACTTTTGAATTTGAATATGATGGAGGACTGGCAATCAGTAAAGTAGTACACTGTCATGGCACATTACTTCTGTGGAATGGTTTTATTGTTAGATTGTCACTTTCTGTCTACAAACCAGCATCTCTTTTTTGTTATTTATTTTTATTCATTTCATTATTTGGTATTTTCCCCAGATTCAGTTTAATCAAATTGTGCTTCTCATGTGAAAGTTATTGAAAGCATTTCATTTACCAATTAGCCAGCTGTTCCCAAGCTTATGAATATGCTAATTCTAAAGCTGGAGGATATGTTGGCTTTTGAGTTATGGCGGCGACAATTATTCTAGTCAGGAATACAGGGAAACAATATTCCACTTTGTGTGCGTCTGTGTGCTGGTGTGTGTGTGTATATCCAGGGGCGTGGTCTCCCTTCATCTCAATGCATAGTGGAGCCTCTGTCACTTAAACCCACTATGCAAGCAGAGACTACTGTATGTCTGCAGAGAAACAGCCCTTATAATCCATCACAGTGGCTGTAGTGAGCACATTGATGGGCAGTGAACTGTGAGCTCAGTTACAGATGCCTTTTTAATGTGCTTACCACAATACAAACCCTAATGTGGCTCAAAAGCCATTTTACTGAGCTTGTGCACACGTATCCACGCAAACACGCATGCATAGCCCCACACACACACACACACACACACACACACACACACGCGCGCGCACACACACACACACACACACACACACACACACACACACACACACACACATTTCAGCATATATTTGCATATGTGTAATTAACAAGTCTTGTAATGCTGATTATTGGACCAAAGCAGAGAAAGGGAACCCAGCCCAGAGGGGTTTGCTCGTCTTTAAATACTGCTTCTTGAATGATATTTTAACACTTAAGCATGCCATTCATGCAGCTTTGCATGGCAACATCCTTTGGTCTCTAAGCTGGGCTATCTGCCAAAGACTGGAAGAAGCATGATGTCAACGCAAGCAAGAGAAAACTTTCAGCATTTATGGACGCAACAGTTCAAAAGTCACGTAGTGAATGACTTCATATTTCACAGTCTTATGCATGATTCATTCATATTTGCTATTCACATCGTTGTACTTAAATGTTGGCAACACCTAAATGGCTGTTCAACCACCAACTTACTTAAGTGTCCATTATCTAAATGTAGATCCTTTGAATCGGTCTCACGGAATGAAGTACTGCACATCAGTGATAATACTTGTATGTCCAGTGCAAATGAATACTTTCCACATACAAGATAATGTTTTTCAATCATAGTATTTTTGTATTTCCGGGATGTGTCGTTAGTTATTTCTCACGTATCTTCCTGTTGCACTCCAAGTCCCTTATGTTGTCCTGCCTGAGGCTACTTCTCCTGGCTTAGGGACGGCTGTGGATCCAGTAGCGCTTCTATACCAGGCTGTGGATATTCTCTCAACAGATCATGCCTTTCCATCATACATGTTGAGTTGTCATTACAGACAGACAGCAAATATTGATTTCAATGGTGAAGTAGCCACGCTCTTTCTATTACTCTGTCTCCTGCACAGACTTTGACTGTCAATCTAACCCCAGAAACAGAGCTCCAGTAACAATGTAAAGAAACACGTCTAATCTTAAGCCCGAGCTGGGTTCACTCACAGGGTTTTAAAGGGAACGTTGTTTTAAGGCAACGATGTACTGGAAAAAAAGTTCTCTGTATATAATATTAACAAGAATCAGCATGTGAGCACCTAATCATATCCAATTTTCCAATATTACAGATTTATTTATTTACAATGCATACATAATTTCCATCCATTTGGATTAAGTCATAAATATTTACAGTGTACAGGCAGTTATTTTAAATGAACCTAGTTCAGATACAAATCGAAAATACAGAACGTTTATGGAGCCTGAATGATTTGCTTCATAAATCTCAATCTAATTAGAATACTTTATGTTACACTAATTTCAATGAGCCAAAACTGGACCTTCTGAGTCAGCAGTATCAATGTCTGCTAGGTACAGCTTGTATATGTATTTATATCTACATTACAACAATGCACTTTTTAAGTGTACTACTGCAAAACTAAACTGGTACTACTCTATGTACATGTCTTCAAGAGAATAGCAAATAAAAAGACTACTGGAAATAAATCATAGAAGAAAATACAATTCATACACCAAGCAAATCATGTATGATTAAAATTTAAATGTTTGAAAAAACAAATTATATTGTCTTTGCATGTAAAGTTTGTGAATCATATTTATCCTAAATAAGATAGATATATAGTTTGTTTTTTATCATAGTTTAGTACATAAATGCATTTTACAAATGATGGATAATTTAAGAACTTTACATTTTCTTTTCATTTGAATTAGTTTAGATAAATAACCATTTAAATTGTTGATGAGTTCATTTTTTTCCAGCATGGTTTGATCAGAACATCCATCAGCAGAGGATTGAAAACTAACAGACATGGGAATGGAGGCGGAATGAAGGAGCAAGGGGATCAAAGAGACTTTGACATTTTTGGGGGGAATTATGGAATGCTGTGCCACCGTGCTCTGGCATGATGGCTCCTCTTTTCCAAGGCCTCAGTGACAGTTTTAGAGAGACGGTAGTTAACAGCCAGGTATGTCAGGAGCTGGAGACCCCGTCTCGGTCAGCAAGAAGAAGGAAGAGACAGAGAGACAGAAATAAAGTGTGAAATGTAGACAGACCGTGAAGACATAACAGAGATATAAATCAAAGAAAAGGTGATTTCAAGGTGAATCAGAGAGAAAAAGTAAGCCAGCAAGATGAGGAGGATAGATGAGAGTGAGACTTGAGGAAATGAAAGGTGAAAAGACAAGAAAAGGCTCAGTGTGGGGGACTTAATGGAGCTACGCGTTGCTAGAATAACCTACTTCATGGAAGGGCCTCTTCGTAAACCATGTCACATGGTAAATTATATTAGTTGTAGCTCACCAAACAAATTCAATGAATATGAAAAACTGTAGATAATGACATATTTCTACTAGTTATCGTGCTAAAATCTTCCCACACTGTAGCCCTGTTTACTTAATACAAAGCGATGTGTGCCACGTTGAAATATGGTTCCTATAAAAATGTGGAATATGACATCCCATTGAGGGGGTGTGATAGTATGTATTGTGACTTAGCTTACATCCCATTGAGGGGGTGTGATAGTATGTATTGTGATTTAGCTTACATCCCATTGAGGGGGTGTGATAGTATGTATTGTGACTTAGCTTACATCCCATTGAGGGGGTGTGATAGTATGTATTGTGATTTAGCTTACATCCCATTGAAGGGGTGTGATAGTATGTATTGTGACTTAGCTTACATCCCATTGAGGGGGTGTGATAGTATGTATTGTGACTTAGCTTACATCCCATTGAGGGGGTGTGATAGTATGTATTGTGACTTAGCTTACATCCCATTGAGGGTGTGATAGTATGTATTGTGACTTAGCTTACATCCCATTGAGGGGTGTGATAGTATGTATTGTGACTTAGCTCACATCCCTTTGAGGGGGTGTGATAGTATGTATTGTGATTTAGCTTACATCCCTTTGAAGGGGTGTGATAGTATGTATTGTGACTTAGCTTACATCCCATTGAAGGGGTGTGATAGTATGTATTGTGACTTAGCTTACATCCCATTGAGGGGGTGTGATAGTATGTATTGTGACTTAGCTTACATCCCTTTGAGGGGGTGTGATAGTATGTATTGTGACTTAGCTTACATCCCATTGAGGGGGTGTGATAGTATGTATTGTGACTTAGCTTACATCCCTTTGAGGGGGTTTGATAGTATGTATTGTGACTTAGTTACATCCCATTGAGGGGGTGTGATAGTATGTATTGTGACTTAGCTTACATCCCATTGAGGGTGTGATAGTATGTATTGTGACTTAGCTTACATCCCTTTGAGGGTTTGATAGTATGTATTGTGACTTAGCTTACATCCCTTTGAGGGGGTGTGATAGTATGTATTGTGATTTAGCTTACATCCCTTTGAAGGGGTGTGATAGTATGTATTGTGACTTAGCTTACATCCCTTTGAAGGGGTTTGATAGTATTTATTGTGACTTAGCTTACATCCCATTGAAGGGGTGTGATAGTATGTATTGTGACTTAGCTTACATCCCATTGAGGGGGTGTGATAGTATGTATTGTGACTTAGCTTACATCCCATTGAGGGGGTGTGATAGTATGTATTGTGACTTAGCTTACATCCCTTTGAGGGGGTGTGATAGTATGTATTGTGATTTAGCTTACATCCCATTGAAGGGTGTGATAGTATGTATTGTGACTTAGCTTACATCCCTTTGAGGGGTGTGATAGTATGTATTGTGACTTAGCTTACATCCCTTTGAGGGGGTGTGATAGTATGTATTGTGACTTAGCTTACATCCCATTGAGGGGGTGTGATAGTATGTATTGTGACTTAGCTTACATCCCTTTGAGGGGGTGTGATAGTATGTATTGTGATTTAGCTTACATCCCATTGAAGGGGTGTGATAGTATGTATTGTGACTTAGCTTACATCCCTTTGAGGGGGTGTGATAGTATGTATTGTGACTTAGCTTACATCCCTTTGAGGGGGTGTGATAGTATGTATTGTGACTTAGCTTACATCCCTTTGAGGGGGTGTGATAGTATGTATTGTGACTTAGCTTACATCCCTTTGAGGGGGTGTGATAGTATGTATTGTGACTTAGCTTACATCCCTTTGAGGGGGTTTGATAGTATGTATTGTGACTTAGCTTACATCCCTTTGAGGGGGTTTGATAGTATGTATTGTGACTTAGCTTACATCCCTTTGAGGGGGTTTGATAGTATGTATTGTGACTTAGCTTACATCCCTTTGAGGGGGTGTGATAGTATGTATTGTGATTTAGCTTACATCCCATTGAAGGGGTGTGATAGTATGTATTGTGAGTTAGCTTACATCCTATTGAAGGGGTGTGATAGTATTTATTGTGATTTAGCTTACATCCCTTTGAGGGTGTGATAGTATTTATTGTGATTTAGCTTACATCCCATTGAAGGGGTGTGATAGTATGTATTGTGATTTAGCTTACATCCCATTGAAGGGGTGTGATAGTATGTATTGTGATTTAGCTTACATCCCATTGAAGGGGTGTGATAGTATGTATTGTGATTTAGCTTACATCCCTTTGAGGGGGTTTGATAGTATGTATTGTGACTTAGCTTACATCCCTTTGAGGGGGTTTGATAGTATTTATTGTGACTTAGCTTACATCCCATTGAGGGGGTTTGATAGTATGTATTGTGATTTAGCTTACATCCCATTGAGGGGGTGTGATAGTATGTATTGTGATTTAGCTTACATCCCTTTGAGGGGGTTTGATAGTATGTATTGTGACTTAGCTTACATCCCTTTGAGGGTTTTGATAGTATTTATTGTGACTTAGCTTACATCCCATTGAAGGGGTTTGATAGTATTTATTGTGACTTAGCTTACATCCCTTTGAGGGGGTTTGATAGTATGTATTGTGACTTAGCTTACATCCCTTTGAGGGGGTTTGATAGTATTTATTGTGACTTAGCTTACATCCCTTTGAGGGGGTTTGATAGTATGTATTGTGATTTAGCTTACATCCCTTTGAGGGGGTTTGATAGTATGTATTGTGACTTAGCTTACATCCCTTTGAGGGGGTTTGATAGTATTTATTGTGACTTAGCTTACATCCCATTGAAGGGGTTTGATAGTATTTATTGTGACTTAGCTTACATCCCTTTGAGGGGGTTTGATAGTATGTATTGTGACTTAGCTTACATCCCTTTGAGGGGGTTTGATAGTATTTATTGTGACTTAGCTTACATCCCTTTGAGGGGGTTTGATAGTATTTATTGTGACTTAGCTTACATCCCTTTGAGGGGGTTTGATAGTATTTATTGTGACTTAGCTTACATCCCTTTGGGGGTTTGATAGTATGTATTGTGACTTAGCTTACATCCCTTTGAGGGGGTTTGATAGTATGTATTGTGACTTAGCTTACATCCCTTTGAGGGGGTTTGATAGTATGTATTGTGACTTAGCTTACATCCCATTGAAGGGGTGTGATAGTATGTATTGTGACTTAGCTTACATCCCATTGAAGGGGTGTGATAGTATGTATTGTGACTTAGCTTACATCCCATTGAAGGGGTGTGATAGTATGTATTGTGGTTTATTTTACATCCCATGGAAGGTGGTTTCGATAGTATTTGGTGTGACTTAGTTTCCAGCTCAGCCTACGTGTGGTTCAGGATCATGTGCCAGCCACGGCAGCTTAATCGCAGCCATTTTTCCTGAGAGCCGCCCTCTTACTTTGAGGCTCTCCACCTCTAACACGCCGCTTTCATGCCAGGGGCCAGAGGAAGCTGCCTCCCCTATTCTCCTGCTCTCCCGAGGGTCTCCGTGCCCCCACGCCACCACCACTAGCACCACTTCATCCTGACCTCTCCTAAGCAGCAAATGGATCCCTCCTCCCTGGATAATGACCTTGTCAAAGGCACGGAGGACGTGGACGCACAATCAGAGCACGGCTGTGGCGCTCCAGCACTGATTACCAGGACAATGAAAGGCACATCCCAAGCTGTCTCCCTACTGGCATGCTCATTGTGCCGCTGAAAGAAATGCAGAGTTGAGATTCCAGCACTTACACAGGAGGCTGAAAGGGCAGCTGTTATCTTCTTGGTCTCCCCTTTCATTTTCTGTCCACAGGCTTTTCTTCTCAAGAATTATACATTGTTATTAAAAAGGATGTGATCAAAGATGGACGATACTTGCTTTTCAGGTCTTTCAAGCAGGCTTGTAGCCAATTTTCTGTCTTGACAAGACTTTCTCTGCTCTGTAATTGCTCTGTTATATAACGATACCTGGCAAACAAAATGCTGTTCATTTAATTGGCAACACTTGTTGAGTCAAAGAATGAACATTCATTTGTGGTCGCGACATCATTTTGAACAAGCTTGGTAAACAGAAGTTCATTTTAATTATTTCATATTTATGATATAGATTGGGCTTGAAATACTAATGTTCTGCTAGAGACATAGCAGCAGCATTGTATTAACCTTTGGTTAACAGAAAATGGATAGTGGGACTCCCAGATGGTTAAGAGACATGTGGATGTTTTGAATATGATGTACTTACTAGCGTACTGAGAGCATACATGAGGGTCTGTAGTGTTTGAGTTGTTGCTTGGAGCTGTGTTTGTCTGTCTTTCTAAGGAGAAGAGCTTTGCATGGGTTTCGGGATTTCATAGGTGGACTGTCTATCTGTACCTGTGGTCTTTTCCTTCCATGCTCCATAGAGATGGGCTTTAGTGGGTGGATAATAAAGTATTCTACAGTGCCATGCAAATCCAACCACGGTGGGTCCAAGAAGAGGATGCTGGATAAGGGACATGAATTCACAGGAGCCAGTCCAGACAGCCCCCCTCCACTGGGGAGCTACTTTCACAGTCCTCCACAGTGTGGGAGCTGGTTTAATAGTCCTCCACAGTGTAGGAGCTAGTTTCATTGTCCTCCACAGTGTAGGAGTTAGTTTCATTGTCCTCCACAGTGTAGGAGCTAGCTTCATTGTCATCCACAGTGTAGGAGCTAGTTTCATTGTCCTCCACAGTGTAGGAGCTAGTTTCACAGTCATCCACAGTGTAGGAGCTAGTTTCATTGTCCTCCACAGTGTAGGAGCTAGTTTCATAGTCCTCCAAAGTGTAGGAGCTAGTTTCATAATCCTCCACAGTGTAGGAGCTAGTTTCATTGTCCTCCACAGTGTAGGAGCTAGTTTCATTGTCCTCCACAGTGTAGGAGCTAGTTTAATAGTCCTCCACAGTGTAGGAGCTTGTTTCATTGTCCTCCACAGTGTAGGAGCTAGTTTCATAGTCCTCCAAAGTGTAGGAGCTAGTTTCATAGTCCTCCACAGTGTAGGAGCTAGTTTCATTGTCCTCCACAGTGTAGGAGCTAGTTTCATAGTCCTCCACAGTGTAGGAGCTAGTTTCATTGTCCTCCACAGTGTAGGAGCTAGTTTCATTGTCCTCTACAGGCTGATGAGTGCGTGGCTGAAGCTGGTGGTCTAGAAGAGGAGCTCTGAGGAAGGAGACATGGTGTTACATCGTGTTCCTCCATAGTACTGTGTGGCTCAGGCTGCCTTGTGGATTCAAGCATGCCAGAAAAAGCACACTCGAAATACTGTCCATACCAACCATAGTTCTGCAAGGGCTCTGGCCATTCAAAAGACCCCCTGTCTGGATCATTCTAAAGTTACAAATGACAGATCATATACATAACAATATGTTGAAAAATATAACAGCTGGGCCTAAAGTACTGTAACCTACAGGCCAAAAAAGCACAGTAACCAATTATTACATTTCAAAACAGAAGGAACCAAACTCAAGCTAGAAAAACCGATCAAAGAGCAATTTGAAAAGCATGATGTGAGTGAAGACCAAATAGGGCTATAACTTTGATGTGGATGGGAACTACAGTATAGAAAAGGGCTGTGTTACATTGGTGAACAGATTTACAGGGGAAAAGAGGGAGGAAGAAAAAAGCTATATGACAACATCCATAAAACAATCCATCTATCACTTCTAACTTCACGATTAGTGTAAACAAATGAAAACAGAAACTGTTCTTAAGATGGATTTTAACCAAGCATGGTCAACACCCTCTCTTCAATAGGCTGTTTCAAAGCGGCTATACAGAGGGTTACATCATATATAATGTAATATAATGTGCATAACATGCTATGCATGCAGGCTCACCAACCCCAATTTGCATTATTATGAAGAAAAGAGAGATGTTATGACTGCCTGTCTTGACTGTGAAGCTCTCACTGCACCCATCATCTCCTGGAGCATAATCCTATTACTTTGCCTATGATATGATACATAACATAACTCTACGCTCGTGGGATAGCTAACCATTTGACAGTTTTGTGCTGCCGTAGCCCTCCACTGTCTTTACAAAAACTCCTGACCATGGAAGAAGCCCTTCACCTCCCTGGAAATAGTTCAGGTTAGAGGAATGAGCTCGTCTGCACACTGATTTAATACATCTTGATAACTGTTTGCTCGTTGATAGAGGGCTTCATTAACGTGGAGAGAGGATGTCATGGACAGGGATCAGTGCGTCGGCGCGCTGCGTTAGCTGTGTGTACTCGGCTCTGCTCATTCACCTCTTTAGTGACACCACTGAGCATTAGCCAGTCAGTTAGATTGCCAGCTATTTCTACACTATTTGATCAGACCTGTGTTGGTTTTTAATAGACATTAGTACAACATTACATTATTTTAAAATGATGGTAATAACACCCAATGTCTTGACTGGTGGTCTAATTACAGTTCTTGCCAGCAGGGAGATTTTCCCAGAGCTATGATTGACAGGTGGGTGCTGATGGACAGGTTTGTATTTGGAACAGTCAGGACCTATACCATTATGTCAAACCAGGAGGTTTGGAAGATAGATTGAAATTTGACATAGTAGGTGGTAATAGTGGGCTATGGCAAAAAAAATAAATTTGGCTACAGTGTTTGGAGTTGGTAGTTCAAAGGCTGGAGACTCATTGTCAAAGAATAACTGATAAATCTCATAGCAGGGCTTGTAGAAGGTCTAGAAAGGGAGCAATTCATTGAATTATTCGGGTACTCTAATTTTATGGTCAACAACTGCTGCCGTGGGCGGAAAGTAAAGAGAACAGTACAGTCTCATTTCAAAATACATATTCTTCGGAAGCATGTCAAAAGGACATTGATTACTTTTTCCATTTATTTTTATAATAACTATAATTGTCAGAGATCTTTTGTTAGAGATAAGACATGGATGCCCAGAGAATCTTTTCCATCGTGGACATAGAGTACTATCAGTGAAGTCTTCAAATTGAGTCATAAAATGTCCTGGTATATGAGCTAAACAGTGTGGGAGGCTATCACTGATGATAATTACAAAGTCTCTGTGTATCGATGTGCAGTCTCTCCTACTGAAAACAACAGTGCCAAGGTCATGCTCTCTGGAACACACACGCAGAAACACTCCCTGTTGCTATTAGAAATGCCATGTCCCAGTCTGTGTGATGGGGTAATTCTGAGCTACATTTCAGCCATTACGGCTAAACGTGTGCTTGGGAGCACCCTCCCGTGTTCTCACGGGCCTCTAATGGAGGAGGCACTTGCATTGTGTTTACCCCCAAGCATTGCATCATCCCACTTCCTGAAAATGTTTTGCTTTTGTTTTGTTCATCCCCCAAAATCCTCTTGCTACCTTGGGGGCTGTGGGGTTAGCATGAAAAGAAGTGGGTGATGCTTGCTGCAACACTATTGAAAAGCGAGTGGGGCGGAGGAGAGTGACAGAGAAGATGAAAACAAGAAGTTACCAAAGGGAGATGGAAAAACAATAAAGCCGAGAAAAGTGTGTGTGTGTGGGGGGGGGGGGGGGGGGATGACAAAGAGAACCATAGACTGGGTGCAAATGAGAGAAATTGAATAGGAAGTAGGAACAGCAGCCTACCTATATTTATAGTTACAGCGTTTCCCCTTCCCAACAGGCCAAGCGGTGTAGTCATACAATCTAACATATGACAGCTGATTCAATGAGACACACTGACAGACGGATAAGTAGAGCTGCAAACAGATAGATAGAAAAACTATTTTGGGTGCTATATTACAGTGTTTTTCAATTTCTCGGGCACTGTTTTCAGAAGTTTGTGGTGATCTTTGAAAACCTTAGAAACCACACTCAAAATCGTCTCCGCTTGCAACACAGGCTCTCCTCTTTTCAACCTCTTGCATCGCGCATTCTTATCTTTGAAGAAACCTTGCAACTTTGAAATCATTGGCTCAAATAACTAATTTATCATGCAATACTATGGCAACATTAGCAACATGATCACACACACATAAGATACCGATAGCTTCACTATTTAGTTGTTGTGGAACAATCGTATAATGCTTCATACATGTCTTTATATTACATTCCGGTCATTTAGCAGACGTTCTTATCCAAAGCAGCTTAAACTAGTGCACCAGAGAAGGTAAAAACCACAGATCAGGTAGATAAGTGCATCCCTCACCCAATCGCCTAGATAAGAGCGATGCATGTGCCACATTTCCTAAATACCAGGACACAAATCAAGTGCATCCCCATCTTCATCGTCAGCTAAGACAAATTCAAGAGCTTCAATTAAAACCAAAAATAAAATAAGAGTACAGCTAATGCACATGTGAAGCAGATGCAACTGCCACATGCCACATTTAAGAGCCAGAGTGGAGTCTGAACAGGTGTGTCTCTAAATGTTTATACGAAATGTGGGCAGAGACTGTGCGGTCCTGATTTTAATGGAGATGTCTCTCCACCACCGCGGGACCAGGGCAGAGAAAAGTGGTGAATGAATTTGGTTCTGAAGACATGGAAAAGAAGTGGTAGAGATACAAGGTGGAGTCATCAAACAACATTAGAAATGTATTTAGTGTATGAAATATAATCACAAACTTAGGTCAAAAGAAGTACAGATACAAATAAGTACAGCTTCAACGTGTCCGATCAAAACATCTTCCTCTACTGACTGTTGAAATACAAAATACTGACTTTATACTTCCATCGACCCTGTCT
Source organism: Galaxias olidus (assembly GCA_026901105.3). Taxonomy (NCBI): domain Eukaryota; kingdom Metazoa; phylum Chordata; class Actinopteri; order Galaxiiformes; family Galaxiidae; genus Galaxias; species Galaxias olidus. The sequence goes on from JAPMUY010003303.1 coordinate 225,130, forward strand.
TGTGGATTTAGCCACAAATTTTCATCAACATCACAATGGATGTTTTCATTAGCCAAACACTAGTGGAAAAACCTTAGGCAAAAGCAGTGATAAGCGCTATCATATAGGCACTGTCAAACCTGAAAACATTGTCTGGAACAGTGGAACATTGGAACCAGAGAAACAGTGTCTCATACAGGATGCAGGAGAAAAAAGTATTACATTTATAGACATTGTGGTTCATGCTCCATGAAAATTGGTGTCAATGGATCTCTTTACCCTGGAACTGTCATGATATAAACATGAAGTATTGTTTATGAGTTTCCATAAAGATATGCATTAGGGGTATTGTATGAAATGAGACAAATAGTAATTTCCTATTTACTGTGTGCATTTCCTTTCAAAATACTTTGATGTGGTGTTGTGTCTTTCTGACTACAAGGTTCTGAAATTAGTGCCATAGAGATTATAAAAAAACTCTAACAAATGACAAATATGAGGGAGATGTAGCCAACAAAGCATCAGACAAAAGAAAAGAAAAGAGATGTGTCTCTGGATAGGAGGATAGATACTGTAGATGGTATAGAGTTGTCAGAGGAATGAAAGAGACAAGGTGAAAGCAAACAGCACACAGAGAGAGGACGCCGAGGACGCCATCATAAAAATAGAACGTGAACCTTCAATCCCAGCCTTTTATCTTTCCACTGAGGAAAACACCGTTGATAAGGACATTATCTCCCACCTATGATTAGAGGGCCAATCTTTCAATGGATTTCCAGAAATATAAACACAGAAGCTGAACGAATGGGATTTACTGTAGCGCAGTGAGGCGCTCCAGCTTCCCCCCAATCGGCTGGGGAATCAGCTTAGTGACGGGGATAGGAGAAGCCGGAGGGGCTCGGGTCACGTCACACTGTGTGTATTTAGCTGAAGCATTTGTCCGTGTGCGTTGTGTGTTTGCCGACTGGCCTATAGCGTGTTTACTGTGTGAATAGAGAGCGGCGCTACTAGCCCACAGGCTGTCTCCAGGCAGTGATTGCGAGGCGGTAATTGAAATGGTCCAATAGACCCCCGTTGTCAGCTGCTATCGCTCCCATTATAACTCCTCACCTCCTCTCAGCTTTACCTCCATCATCTAGTGGGACCGCCTACCCACCTATCAGACACACCATGAAAACAACTCAGAGGTAATCCACAGCGTGATCTCCCTTTGGGGATGAAATCATGCCTGCCCGTGCTCTTTGAGCGGAGCTGTCCTCTGCTCCTGTTTAGACAGCACAGTGCTAGCACACGGGGCAGAGGGGAACGCACACCACACAACTCTCTCTGGAATACAGAGATGTTGCTTGTAACTTTCTTTTCCAAAGCAAAGGGAGTTTATTTAGGGTTATGCTTGCGTGTCCTTTAGTGTGTGTGTGTGTGTGTGTGTGTGTGTGTGTGTGTGTGTGTGGGCGTGGCCACCCTGGTTGAGGGACCAGAGAGAGGTCTGTCTCCACCAGCCCAGCCTGCAGCATAAGAGGCTTAAGGAAGGAGAGACAAATTGGAAAGCAGTGGGTGAGAAGGAAAGGCAGCAAAAAGAGGTAAAGAGACAGGGAGCAGGAGGAAGGAGGGAAGGAGAGAGCAGGGACGAGGTAAATGCTGGGATGCGCCTGAGAGGTGCTCCATGAGCAGAGATGTCGGTACGATTGGATGTGGTTTGGTGAGGAGAGCTCCCACTGTACACACAACATGACTGGCCGACAGGAAACATGGGCAGTCAGCCAACACACACACACACAGACAGACGGACGGACGGACGGACGGACGGAAAGGCGGCCGGGCGGGCGGGCGGTCGGGCAGGCAGGCATGCGGGCGGGCGTGTGGGCGAGAGGCTCATAGCCAGGTGGTCAGACATACAGTACAGATAGACACATACATACATAAACCTATCACTACCTGACCAGAGAATGCAGATCTCCATGACATTTGTAGACATGTTCATTAGTTACCATGATCCTTATCCTTGTCAACCTGGAACAAATAACACTGTGTCATGACTAGCACATACAGTAGAGATAAATATAAATGGAATATTAGCTGCACAACAAGAAACCTTCAAAAACACATTCCCATCATAAAATCTCTCTTTCTCTCTTTTCCTTTGTGCATCTCATGGTGCCAGGGGACTAGAGGCGTCTGCCGATTCACACAATATCAATTAAAGCAGAGGTGTTTTCTGTCAGGGCCTCGGCTCTTGGTGCTTAATTACAGCTATTCTCACACATACATTCACAAAAACACACACACATAGAGTCTGTAGCCTAGTTTATTTGGCCATGCCAAGTTTTAATGGAGTGTGTTCCGCAGCAGAGGATTACAGTGTGATTCATCCTCTGGCCTGCTGATTGGGTATGCTTCCCCTGTCAATCAAATATGACTCTGTGTATGTTGATGGATGTCATTTAGCCTGGCACCCTTGGCAGTGGGTTTAGTCACACTGTTCTAAACCTCATCTTCACTTGTACTGTAGTGTCCTCTGTCTGCACCAATGGATGATCTCATCAAGCCATATCACATATTATGGGCTGCTCCCTCGATTATTGTGGCCACGATTGATTTATATGTTCTATTGTCTGTACAGTTTTTACATATTCAGGCTTGGTTACCATACACTAGGATGATAACTGTGATGTTGTTAGAAGCTATAATGATCTTGGTAAACCAACATGTTGTGGTTTGAACATCTCACACAGAGCTATCTAGGTGTATCAGACATGTGATGGGGTGGGAGGGGCTAGCTAGCGGCTCACAGTACACTGCCCTCCTCTCCTGGAGACCAGGGAATAGAGGAGCTGATTATGTGACATTATGGAGAGCACGGTGGCTCGGTGGTTAGCACTGTTGCCTCACAGCAAGAAGGTCCTGGGTTCAATCCCCACCTGACCCAAGGGCGTTTCTGTGTGGAGTTTGCATGTTCTCCCCGTGTTCGCGTGGGTTTCCTCCGGGTACTCCGGTTTCCTCCCACAGTCCAAAAACATGCAGGTTAATTGGTGACTCTAAATTGCCCATAGGTGTGAATGTGAGTGTGAGTTGTTGTCTGTCCCTATATGTCGGCCCTGTGATAGACTGGCGACCTGTCCAGGGTGTACCCCGCCTCTCGCCCTGTGTCCGCTGGGATAGGCTCCAGCCCCCCCCGTGACCCTGTATAGGATAAGCGGTAAAGTTAATGGATGGAAAAAGTTAATGGATGGAAAAAGTTAATGGATTATGTGACATCACTGGTGTCTGCTGCCGTTGCAACGTTTTCAAGAGTGGCTGTTTTAGAATATCATAGCAGCTATTAGGTCCGTCTTATGGGTTGATGCTTGTTCAGTACACTTGTCTGAAATGTTCCGGACCGAAACCTTCAAGGAGCCACTGCTGGACAACGTCCCAGAGGACACCCTTTGATGCCAGGCTCCGCTTTCTCTCCGTGCAAACAGCCTGTTTGTTTTCACGATAAATCATGCAGGGGAAGTGAAGTGCTCGACTAAACTGGTGAGCGGTTGTGTTTGCGAATGGACCCTCTCCTGTCACAGTGTGCGCTGCTGGAATTGCAGGGATGGCGGTGGGTTGACTCAGGTGTTTTGTCAGACAAGCAGAATGGCGAAGACAGCACATGGCCCAGAGCCACTGTAAGGCCTGGCAGTGGGGGAGCTGGAGCAGCTGGAGCTACAGCAAATCTAGGGGGGGGGGGGGGGGGGGGGGGGGGGGGGGGTGTGTGTGTGTGTGTGTGTGTGTGTGTGTGTGTGTATGTGTGTATGTGTGTGTGTGTGTGTGTGTCTGTGTGTCTGTGTGTACATTAGTACTGCAGTCTCTATGTACAGAAAAACACAAGCATTTCTGTTTGGCCCGTGAATGTATTGTGTGTGAGCGATGTGTGTGTGCGTTATGTAGAGGATGTGTGTGTTGTTATGTTTGTGAGAGTCAACTGAGAGGCTGCTGGGTCACCGCACAGTCTCCCATCCACAGACAGTGTCCCCCTACTGCCATCTATAGGAAGCCATGGGGAACAGTAGCTGGGCTACACTGTAGAGGCACACTCTATGTTATGTTATTAACTATATTCTTTCTCAGAAAGCATTGCTTCTCATGTCTTTAACCGTGTACAACATCTTTAAGCCAGATAAAGGCAAAGACAGTTGTTCATTATGTGACTGGACTGTAGAGGTGTATTCCATTCTAGTATATCAGTACTTATTAGCAATCATTCATTAGAACAGGATGTTAGGTTTGACTATAGGAGAGGGGATCATGGATTGAGGGTTTGACTTAGAAATTCAGAAATTCTGAGGCAAATTGTACTATCCTATTTGATGCAACGTGCTATTGCCAGTTGCTCAGATTGTAGCCCTGACTTCACAAGGACACCTTGGGGAGAGAGTTCCCTCCTGGATGAACAAATATGCCTATACCTATATCCTATTTCTGTGCTCCCCACACATATCTGTGCAGACAGAGCAAGAGAGCAGAACATATTCAAAGAAAATGAGCAGATCAAAGGTTGTGTGGGCTTGCAGCCCAGCCTACAGACCTACCTAGCGGCAAGCTATTTCCACTGTCAGAGCCCTATGGATAATTCAGTCTGATTTAACTAGGTTTCAATACCATCTTCTATTGGCTGGGTAAAACCAATGTAGTTCCAAATAATTCTTATATATATATAAAAAAGCAATCTGTTCAAGGTGCACATGCCCTGTATTCCCTTTTTGGGAAGTAAAATGTGTTTGCTGCCTAAATTCAGCACATTGAAACCATCCAAACAATGTTAGAGTGATCGGACTGGTAAAGTTTGTTCATAGCTCCCTTGGTATTTCATTAGGATAGACGAGATGGTCAATCGTTTACGAGCTGGACCTGCCCATCTAGTTAGGTTAGCTGTGTAAAATGATTGCTATGCTGGTGAAGTCATTAGCAAAACAGCAAACATATCCACACAGCGTTCTGTCCGATGATAGAAAATTCGATTTAAGAAACTGGTGCATAGTTTAGGGCCCTAGCTCAAAGCCTTATAGTTATTGTACTGCTTTAGTCTTTTCCTCTATTATGATTGTTTTCCTGCCGTCACTCAATTTCCTGTCCTTTGCATGCTGGTCGTTACTGGTAACAGCTACTCCAAAGATTACCCCAATTTATCTGGTGGCGCTATGATAATTAATCCAATTTGTAAACTTTGAAAGGCCAAATCTACAACACCATATGGACTAGAGTCACCAAATTCAGTTCCTAGGTCCATGTCCCCATGATGACAAAAAAGCAACAGGACCACCAAAGTCCATTGAGATGGATTTTCCTGCATTTTAAAAAAAGCGCCTCATATTGATACATCTCTTGACGTGAATACCCAAATAGCATAACTCTTTATACGTATGCTGGCATGGTTCACGTCACCTGCAATCTACTTGAAAAACCAAACCCACTTGAATAACTGATAATATTATGGAACCTAACATATATTACAACTTTAAAAGTAGCAGTTGTAATTAAATTGGTTAGAGCAGTTTTTATAGTGAGACGTGTTCTTGAATTTTCTTTGCTGATTATGCACAAGCTGTGATATAGAAAAACATTCTAAACAAGACCCTACCAACAATTCCTTTACAATCAAATTCACCAGGTATTCTCCTGTCATTTATAGGTAATGATGATTAAAACAGCACCTTGTTGATTCATTTTCAATCAAGTCTCAAATCACAGGCATGTAACAACAACAATAGAATGTTTGCCGCGCCGCCCGCACTGATTTCAATATATATCCATAATGGATAGTGTTACATAAGGAAGCATTGATTACAAGCCTACTCAAAGGAAGCCATCCATATCTGGTGAATTGTTTGTGAAAACCTTTATAATATGCCTGCATGCTGGACTCCATCTATCCCTCTCAAATCCCCTTCAGACATAAGAGTCTACGCCTTTCACAAATGACTGGATGGCCTTATGCCTCTTTCTGTTGTTGCAGGACTCATATTGTGCAATGGTAGTACCTAATCCTATTTTTGAAAAGCCAAGGCAATTCAAAAGGGTCGGAAGGATAGGTGAGAATTCACTATCCACTTGGGGGTAAAGGGAGCTCTTTTTGATAGGTTCAATCCCCTATCATGTCTCTGTGTGTGCACAGGGCACTTTGGGATTGGCAAAGCCCTTGCCATTTACTGTAAGATTAAGGAAATTACTATAGATACATTTTTATTCACTACAACAATCCAGGTTTGCTTAAATTGTATTTTCTTTAAGATGTCCGACCGATTTCAAATATGTGATTTAACTTATATAAATCCTTTTTCTTTAGAAAGCGATAGCATTAAGCTCTCAGTTATTACCCTGAAAGACGACGGCCTCTATGGGTCGATGTAAATAAAATACATTTTGCCAATCTGCATTTCAATGAGCCCCCTAAGGGGTGGGGGGTAAATCAAAGAAACTGGACGTTGATGGTCGTACCAAGATCAAGAAACTGAAATCTGTGGTGGCCCACCAGTTCAAATCAACTTCCACCACGTAAGGAAGAAGAGCTGTGGGTCAAAAGTAGGTTGTGGGTGATTGGACCACATTCAACCGATGCATTTTCGATTCAGAGTGCTAAGTGCAATTTAGTTTACAATATGTCTAAACTTGATCCAAAGCTCATACATTTTCATTTGAGGTTGTCACTTCACATCCTTGAGGCTGGTGTCATTGATCAAATCTTTAACCAAAACGTTTTTTTTTTTTTTTGGCAGAGCTGTTTCTGCCTTCATTCTTGTCTCTGGTACATTTAGTTGAGTTTCAGTACGTAAGTTAAGAGATTTCTGTTTCTTGTACTAAATGTCACAGAGCATGCGGCAGAACGGAGCCAGGCACACTCCGCCCTTTGCTGGATATAGTATGCTGCAGGAGAAGAATGTTTTACTGAATTTGTTAGATCATTTAAGAAGGGCACTGGTCAGGCTTGGGTTTTGTTGCAGCTTCCATATTGACAGTCTGTTTCAGTATTGGTTGTCTTATCTAGAATGTTCGACAGGTCCAAAAGTGTGCCGGTGCTCTTGAGGTCAAATTGCCAGCAGTTCAACATTGGGAACTTCTCCTCATCATAAAGTATGTGTATTCTTTAGGCGGTGATGCTCGGTATGACAGAGACTCATTTGATGGGCTGTAGGATGCTGTCTAGATTCCATTCCTAGGTTCCTTGCAGTACACAGGGATCTATAGCACTTGTTAGCATGACAAAAAAAATATTTGTTTGTTTTTAGATTTGCATCGTCAATGTTCCCTAACATACAATGCTGTTTCCTGCCTGAAAACAAAGCCAGCATTGCAGCTGCTATTAGCTCTAAGAGAAGGCTTTGCTCATAAATACAATTTTTAATTCAAAGACATTTGGCCTCACTAGTTGTAAGAATAATTTTTGTACAAAAACCCAACCCAACCATCTGGAAATGGTTTGAAGCTAAACTTTCCATTACATGACCTTAGTGATGTGTTGTCATTCACAGTCTATGCAAACGTCTTATGGTAAACCCAAAACATTTATAATAAAAAAATGACAAGTTAAAGTGAGTGAAATATATTTTGCATGTATTACCAGATGAATGCCCAAATACTGCAGGATCTGATGTGGCATGTCTTTTGAAGAGTTCCTCTAAATGGGACCTGCATGCAGTGGTGCAGCGCTCCCAGACGGTCCCTCTTCATCCCAGGCTACAATAGCCTGTGACGGATGCTGTCTGATCGTTGCCTGGGTTTCTGCCAGACTTTGTCCTTGCATCGTGGCCATTCATTGTGGGACATTCTTTTTTTCCTTTTACTACGGGTCATTTGGTAAAATGGATGTGTGATAAATGATGTGCCAAGGACATTTCCAGCCAGAGAGTTAGATGGGCAATTTGCAATTCTGTTTGACACATTTTGTTGACATGACAAGGTCTCATCATTGAAGCAATTAGGTAGAATTAAGTCTGCTAAATGATCTCTTGGAAAAAATGACAATGATTTCAAGTGACGCTGGATAGTAACTAACCCCCACCCCCTTTCTCTTTCAGCTGCACTTCAGGTGTCCATATCCCTTAACAAAGTGGAGCTGAGTGTTGGAGAGTCCAAGTTCTTCATTTGCACAGGTAAAATATCTGCTTGTGTGTGTGTCATCTGTGTGTTGGTGTGCGAGTGTGTGTTGATATGTGAAATGTGTGTGTATAATAATAATTTATTTTATTTAGTTTTTAGCGCTTTTCTAGATACTCAAAGCGCTTTACACACATTGGTCACCAATTAATAACACAGAATGAATTATGAATGGGGTATCACACTTCTCAGCCTACCTGGGAAAGCTTATGCCAGGGTGTTGGAAAGAAAACTCCGACCGATTGTCGAACCTCGGATCCAGGAGGAGCAATGCGGATTCCGTCCCGGTGTGGAACAGTGGACCAACTCTTTACCCTTGCGAGGCTGTTTGGGGGGGCATGGGAGTTTGCCCATCCAGTCTACATGTGTTTTGTGAACTTGGAGAAGGCCTATGACCGTGTCTCCCGGGGCGTCCTGTGGGGGGTACTGCGGGAGTATGGGGTGCTGGGGTCATTACTACGAGCCATTCGGTCCCTATATAACCGGAGTGAGAGCTGTGTCCGTATACTCGGCACAAAGTAAAATGCGTTTTCAGTGGGTGTTGGCCCCTTCAGGGCTGCCCCTTGTCACCGGTTCTGTTTGTGATTTTCATGGATAGAATCTCAAGGCGTAGCCGGGGGGAGGAGTGTGTCCAGTTTGGGGACCTCAGAATTGCTTCTCTGCTTTTTGCAGATGATGTGGTTCCGTTGGCTTCTTCAGACTGTGACCTTCAGCATGCACTGGAGCGGTTTGCAGCTGAGTGTGAAGCGGTCGGGATGAGAGTCAGCACCTCCAAGTCTGAGGCCATGGTTCTCTGCCGGAAAACGGTGGAGTGCTCTCTCCGGGTTGGGAGTGAGTTGCTGCCCCAAGCGAGGGAGTTCAAGTATCTCGGGTTCTTGTTCACGAGTGAGGGAAAAATGGAGCGCGAGATTGTCAGGCGGATTGGTGCAGCATCAGCAGTAATGCGGGCGTTGTACCGGACCGTCGTGGTGAAGAAGGAGCTGAGCCGAAAGGCGAAACTCGCGATTTACCAGTCGGTCTACGTTCCAACCCTCACCTATGGTCATGAGCTTTGGGTAGTGACCGAAAGAATAAGATCGCGAGTACAAGCGGCTGAAATGTGTTTCCTCCGTAGGGTGGCTGGGCTCAGCCTTAGAGATAGGGTAAAGAGCTCGGTCATCCGGAGGGAGCTCGGAGTAGAGCCGCTGCTCCTTCGCGTCGAAAGGAGCCAGATGAGGTGGTACGGGCATCTGATCAGGATGCCTCCTGGGCGCCTCCCGTTGGAGGTTTTCCAGGCACGCCCTACTGGTAGGAGACCCCGGGGTGGACCCAGAACACGCTGGCGTGATTTTATATCTCGTCTGGCCTGGGAATGCCTCGGGATCCTCCAGGAGGATCTGGAAAACGTTGCTTGGGATAGGGACGGCTGGAATTCCCTGCCCGGGAATTTTATTCCCTACCCGGCCCCGGATAAGCGGCGGAAAATGGAAGGAATTATGAATGGACCGACAGCTATGACAGACTTGCTCACACAAACTAACTCCAGTTGAATTAGCAGTGACTGGTAGGAGGATGCGGCACGTTGTTTAATGGTGGGAGGAAACCCACACAAACACAGGGAGAACATGCAAACTCCACACAGAAAGGCCCTTGGCTGAGGTGGGGTTTGAACCCAGGACCTTTTTGCTATGAGGCAACAGTGCTAACCACGGAGCCACGGTGCTGCTGCTGTATGTGTGTTTGTTGTGTGTGCGTGTGTGTGTGTGTGTGTGTGGTGGGGGGTTAATGCTATGTCATTGGAACGTTTTTGGTCCTGAGAAAGCTGACAGGGCTTGAATGAGAGAGTCCCCTGGCCCATGAGCTGTCCAGTGAGCTCTCCTCCAGGTCCTTGATGGGGGGCATGGTTGGCTGACAGGCCTTCTTCAACACCTAATGGCGTCCAGGCTTCAGCTGCTGCTAGTCCTGCCCTGCCCAGCCCATTGCCCATTGCCCGACCCCCCCTCGCCCAGCCCAGCCGCCCAGCTCTAACCCGCCCAGCCCCGTCCAGCCCCGCCCAGCCCCATCCCGCCCAGCCCAGCGCCGCCCAGTTCTAACCCGCCCAGCCCCCCCCAGCCCCGCCCAGCCCCGTCCCGCCCAGCCCTGCGCCGCCCAGCTCTAACCCACCCCGCCCCGCCCCGCCCAGCCCAGCCTACCAACACTGAGAGCAGGCATGGAAAAGCACTTACCCAAGAGCCATTGCTGAGCAAGGGAAAAGTAGACTTGAGATAATTGGGTTAGAGGGATAGATAACGATAAAGAGAAAGACCAAGAAAAAAAGAAAAGGCAAAACCCATTTTCTTAGCAATGTGTTTGAATAGAAATGAATCACACTGTTAAAATGTCAAATTCTTTACGCTTATGAGTACATGAAAAAACATGACATTTGCGAGTAATGTCAGACAGTTTATTTGACATTTTGTTACAGAATTTAAAGTGTACATGGTTATATTTGCAAAGCGGACTGTCCACTTATGAAATATTAAGGATGTTTCTACAATGAACCCCATTTTGCTGGTATGCCTTAAAAAATCTGTTTGTCTTCCACATCTGGAATATTTTTTGTGTTGTTTAGAAGAATCATCCGTGATGTTTATGGTAGTAGGAGAACAGGGAAAACAAACGTTACACATTTCAGAGATGAAACAGTTTGGACTTTCTAATATACCATATTCAAGCACAGTTAAACTATATTTCCTTTCTCAGTCTTCAAATATTGTAGTTATTCATAGAAGCGTCTGATTAAACAAACTTTTGACTCATTTTTTCCAACCATCTCCAATGATTATAGCTAAGATCTGCAATAAAGACTTAAAAACGTGATAAAAACAAATAATTCCATACATAAATTGCCCTATTTGATCTTTGGGATTTTATGATTTCTTTCAAAGTGTTGTGACATGATTCTCTTCATCATAGAATAAAAACAGCAAGACGACATAGATTAGTAGTCATACTGTACAGGCCTTTGTAGTGGAAACGAGAGGTTGTTAAAAAACAACATCTGACTACCACTAGTTGACACTAAATGTCAGGTCTTTTCTTCAAATGCATGATTGATGCTAACAGCTTCTTACAAGACAAGGACAGAGCTTGCTTATTGAAGAGAGAATGCTGTCAGAACAGACGCGCATATTTGTTCCAGGTTCTTGAGTAGCACTGGAGAGAAAGAGAGAGAGAGAGAGAGAGAGAGAGAGAGAGGGGAGGAAGAGAGAGAGAGAGAGGGAGAGAAATGTGTCCACACTGCCATCTCGCTCCCTAAATGAACTTGCAGTAGCACACATGGCACACTGAGCTGAGCCTTGCATTGCAGCTGTCATCAGCCGTCAGCCTAGACCCACGTCTTTCTGCTCACATTTCTCTGGCACTGATAAGGTGGTCTATTTAAACAGATTGGAGCGCTCACACACCATGTGTACATGATTCAATTGCTTCTCCGAGCTGTAATGACAGTTTGCTTAGCGCCACAACCCAGCCTTCTCTTCTCCCCATCCCCCCTTTACTCTAGCTTCTTCTTTCTGTCCCCAGGGGGATTTACTGAAAGTCGTGCTACCTGCTTTAAATTATGTAATTAATTCATACTCTATTAACTCTGGCAGGGACTTCCCTTTGAGGGGAGATAATTGCAATGAATTGTCACGCTCTGGACCCTGTTTGTTCTTGACTGAATGGTGCTTCCTGTAGTTTGAGTGCAATGTGATAGACAGTATTACAGTACGTGTACTCAGAGTAAGCATGAGATGATTTCTGGACCAGGGATGGGCTGTGCAATAAAGACAATGAACAAGAACAAATACATTTACAAGATGAAACATCTGTATGACGCCCCGCATAAAACGTCTATTAGAGATGGCAATCTGTATTTGTTGCATTATTGCAAAGCCTGCCAAGTTTCTTATTAATAAAAAAGTTATTCCCCTTGGCTCACGCAATGTTTCAATTCAAATAATGACGATCAAATCATGCTAAATCAATATAAATTACATTGAAAAAAGTAAATAAAGCTTTCGACACAAAATCCACTTCTCGGAAGAATGAACTTTCTCTGACTGGTTTTTGGAAGTGACCTCCACTTATCTAGTCAGAATCTTTTCAAAACAGTAACGTGGTACCTTGCGTAAGGCTAACAGTGATACAGCGCATCACATCACACACAGAGTAGAGAATGTGAAGTGTTCTCCCCAATCCCTGGGCGTCTGTATGGGAAGTGAACAAAGTGACAGTGTGCCATACAGCTACAGCAGCTACTACTCAGAATTCATGTGGCCACCTCCATCTTACTACCTCCTATACCATGTCATAACACACACACACACACACACACACACACACACACACACACACACACACACACACACACACACACACACACACACACACACACACACACACACACACACACACACACACACACACACACACACACACACACACACACACACACACACACACACACACAGTGACCCTGCTGGATGCACTCTTCCCATTTTCCTCACAAAGCCCTTTCTTCTCCTGCCTGGATGTCCCCCAGTGGACTTGAATCAATTACTGCCAAGGCAGTAGCTCAGGCATCAAGTAAGGAGGGCCTGGGGGAGAGGGGAGAGGGGGTGCTGGGCTGGGTAGGGGCTAACTTTAGCAAGCAACTACCAAGGGGCATATTGAGTCAATTCACCTCTCACGAGACCGCTTCAATATTTCAGTTGCATTATATTGCTCCCCCTGCACGAGAGACAAGAAAAGACTTAGTAGCACACTGCTCAATGCGGATTTATCTTTAGATGGCTTTCTATCAGAGTGCTGGATAGGATTCCATTCTCTGATGCATTTGTCTGCCTTCAGTTGGACGTGCATGCCTGTCCATAGTATCTGTGTTTATTTTCAGAGGCCCCCCTGCTCTCACCTCCACTGGCCTCTTTATCTGGTCCACTTTACCTCCGGGCCCTGCCTGCCTGCCTGCCTGCCTGCCTGTCTGCCTGCCTGCCTGCTGCCTGCCTGCCTGCCTGCCTGCCTGCCTGCCTGCCTGCCTGCCTGCCTGCCTGCTGCTGATTGATATGCCCGCTAGCTGCCTTTCATTCTGGGGCTTTTTATGAGCCTTCACTAAAGCACGATTTACAGGCTGGGGCACCTGGGGTGTACACACGGTCCTTTCCCCCTAATGGAGGGGTTAGAAAACCTGCAAACGGACATCAGGGCCAACCAGGGCGGAGCCAACATTCAATTATTCATGCTGTTGTTACTTGGTTTTGCAATATGTATGCGAGTTAAGTGGCCATAGTGTGTTTTTCATATCTTTGAGTTTGTTGTTCTTGTGAGGTTTGTGCGTGTGTTTATTTCCGTGGCTGGACTGATAGCATGCATATGTCCATCTTTGTTCACAGAACTATTAGCTATGTAAATCCAGGATTATGATTTAATCATGTTAACTTAGGCCTTCTGTTCGCTGTTTTAATTCCTCAGCTACAATCTTGGGCCAAATTTAGAAAAAATTGCACATATCTTGAGCTTATTTGTAAGACCATTGTGAGCCTAATTTAGAAAAAAAGATCATTTGTGCTTGGCAATGTACCCCTCCAAGTCTTCATTGCACATATTGTTCTCATCATAGAGTGGGCTGTGATAGTGCGGTACATATTCAACATATTTCTTTTGTTTTTCCGCCATTGTCCCTGACAAGGGATATTTTCCAGTTTATAGGGGAAATTAAAGCACCAAATTGGGGTAGATTTCAGGAGTAAATTCAGGCAAATGCTGAAACTATTTGGTGTTAAAAACGTTTTTGGGGTTGTGGACCATAAAGAGGATTGTGCAAATGATGATGTTTACTAATTTGACGTAGAGTTAAAAAAATTGCAGAGTTATCCTCTGCAACGTTACAGAGGGCTTAAAAATGATACACTCAACACATCATTTGAACACAGAGATCAATTCTAACTTTGAACACCATTAATTAATACCGTGGCTGAAATGCGTGTTATTGTAAAGACCCGCATAGCAGTTCAGTTTCAGTGGACCAACATCAACTTCATTATTAGCTTTTCATTTAATTTTGATTGAAGGTTGTGGTAACCTTCACTGAACGCTGGTTATGGGTTTTGGTTACTTTCACTGAACGTTGGTTATGGGTTTTGATCATCTTCACTGAACGCTGGTTATGGGTTTTGATAACATTCACTGAACTTTGGTTATGGGTTTTGGTAACCTTCTCTGAATGTTGGTTGTGGGTTATGGGTCCCTCATCGCTGGCTCTATGTGTCTCTCTCGTCCACCCCCTAGTGATCGGCGAGCCCGTGCGCCTGGACTGGTACAACCCCCAGGGGGAGCGCATCGTGCCGTCCAAACGGGTGGCCCTCCACACGGAGCCCTCGCGCTCCAGACTCATCATCTACAATGCCATCATAGAGGACGCAGGCATCTACCACTGCCAGGCTACCGACGCCAACGGCCACAGTCAAGAGTCCACTGTGGTGCTGGAGATATACCGTAAGTAAAACACTCTTCACTCTGCCAACACACCATGCACTCCACTAATTGTATCACTTCACCTCATCAGTTGTATCAAAGCCATATGACCATGAGGAGAACCTATGGTCCTGAAGGTAACGTATGTCCACCCACAGCAATAGAACTGCCACGTAGCAACACAGCAACAGAGTGGGAGAAGTGTGGTGTGTGTTTTGATCCTGTGCTGTGACAGGCTGTGATCAGCTCTGACAGGACGTGACACACTGTAGAGGGAGGTGTAGCTGGCCTGGATCACTACCTCTCAGTCCACCAAACACTATATAACCAGAGCCTCCAGCACCATCTCCTAAAACCCCCCGCAACCCCCCCTCCCCTCTCTTTGTATAATGTGTGTTAAGAATCCAGAGCAAGCGTCCATCTGTCACCATTCAGCCTGTGCCTCCTTACTGAGCATGCTCAGCACTCCCAAACTGCTGTCACCATGGCGACCACAACAGCCACCTCAGTGCTTGGTGGATAGGCATGATCAGCATGATGATAAAAAAACAACATGTCAGCTTCAGCGAGACTTCTGCCATCACACTGTCATTAGGGAGCAATACCCCACCTGCTGTTGCAACATCTTTGCTTGAAATGAAACTCTTGGCTTTCCGAAAGTCCCTGTTGACAGTATGGAGATTGTTTCAGACAGTTTGATTTGACTGATAGTGAGATGGATTCATGGCCCATGACTTTTAGACACAGCATTTACTTGGGAAGGCCTCGTGATTTATTCTGTTGCTGTCTTAGGACGACACTGTGGCCGTGTTTTGCTGTGACTTGAAATAGTGTCAGTCTGTGGTGGCAGGGGGGTAGTAAGTGTGATAGGTCCCTAACATCCAGACTCAGGCTGTGCTGTACTAGTTCTCCTTCCTTCTTTTTATTATTCCTCCTTTCTGTGCTTTCTCAGTAGAGCTTTGAATGCCTAAAAAACATGTTTAAACAAAAGTGAAAGGATGTCTGTAGCGTGTGCCTCTATGAAGTAGCATCAGTGGTAAACCACACGTGTTAAAGTCAAGCTCCTTCCCCAGGATGTAACAGAGACAAAGGGGAGTGCTGAGTTATGTCTGCAGTCAGAGTCGTTTCGTCTCCAGGAGAAGGCACTATCATCTCGTTCTTTAAACAACGGGGCAGAAAGGAAATGAGCCACACTGCTTCGTCGTCGCACAGTCCAGAGAGCTGCAGGGAAATTGGCCTGACACTGCTTTGACAGGCGCTCCTGCAGCTCTGTGACTAAAAAAGAGGACGAGAAGCTCTCGCTGCAGATTGAGTGTTCTCAATTTACCATCATCAAGCATGTGGTCGAGTGATCCTGGGAGAACATGTGTTCTGCTGCGCTCCTCGTGTAAAGGCGTGTAAGCACAAAAGAGACAGGAAAGGAGAACAAGCCCGGGGAATAGGAGGCACAAAGGGGCTGGAATCAAGAGAGAGCGTCGGGAGTGATGGGGAGGAGGGGAAGAGGGTGTGTGTGTATGTGTGTGGGGGGCGGGGAGCAGTGGCAGGGTGAATAGGAAACCAAACCAACAGAAGAATTAACGTGTGTGTGTGTGGTGGCTTTAATGAAGAGGAGGCTGGGATGCCAGGAACGTTCCAGAAGGTGGAGCGTGAAGGATGATGAGGAGAGGGGGTCTCGCTGCGAACAGCAGACAGGCATAAATCAAAACCAAAATGCAAATGGCGGGGGTTTGGGAGTGAGCTAGTGGAGTGATGGAAATAAACAGGAGCCCTCATAGATTTATTCACTCTTTCATGCGGCAGCACGCAGATGATAGAAGATGTAACGTAACAGTGCAGCCACTCCATTCCACACACACACACACACACACACACACACACACACACACACACACACACACACACACACACACACACACACACACACACACACACACATTCTTATGCTGTCCTACAGGACAATAGAGAGGTCAACGAAGGATCACACATTGTTTGAAACAAGCACTGATCCTGTCACTGGCAGATTTCCCTCCCTTTTCCACAGCCCGTAGCTCTAAAGCCATGCTGGATGAATCAGTCCCTGCTTTAGAGCTGAGGATCAATCCGGGTGGCAAGGCCACAGCGTCTGGCATGGCTCTAATGGGGGAAGTGCTACATGATCCCTACATTTAGCCTTTTAAACTGTCTGCTAGGTCTGTCTGTCCGCCTGCCTGCCTGCCTGCCTGCCTGCCAGCCAGCCAGCCTGCCTACCTGACTGTCTGTCTGTGTGCCTGTCGGTCTGTCTGTCTGTCCGTCTGTCGGTTTTTTGTATATAGTTGTCGGCCTGTACATTTTCTTGGAGACTGGTAAAACACCAGATGTATAGAAGCTAAAAATACAAACCCAGCCAATGTGTCCCCTTGTGAAAACGCAATGAATCCATCATTCATTTTCCTCAAAGGTTGATTTCTTGAAATTAGCTAGAGTCTTATTCTAGGGCATTGTTAACTCAATGAACCCAGCGATGTACATTATTAGCTGGCCGCTGATGAACAGAGTAACTCCAGCTCTTCTGCCCGTTAGGCTGGGACATGATGCTTGCTCATTCCCACCAGAAGACATCACTGTTCTGTTTTTCTACAGAGAAGCTGACCTTCCGGGAGGTGATGTCACCGCAGGAGTTTCATCATGGCGATATGGCAGAGGTGGTGTGTGACGTCATCAGCTCCCCAGTGCCGGCGGTGGTGTGGTATTACCAGGACAAGGAGATCACCGAGGAACATCACAGTAAGCCCCGGTCTGACCAATCAGCTCTCCAGATAGTTCACCATAGAATATTATCAATCAGTAACTTGATGAACCTTTGCAGGACTGGTTCGTTGTTACACAGCATAGCTTGTACTGGCATATGAAGAAGATTTGTATGTAGGATCTTTTTTACCCGACTAGGTATGTCAACAATTTCCAGAACTTTCATCCGCTCTTTTTGAGTCTTTGGGGAACATGCCACATGCTCCTCATGGATCAGCGTTCTAGTCATTCTCAAGTCAAACAGCTTAGACATATCCGGAAGGAACGAGTTACCACTGTATGTACTTCCATTATCTTTCTCTATTTTTATCCTAGAAACAATTGACAATATTTGGCTTTGAATGTCAATACACTAGACTTAGGGTTACACTAGACTCCCAAAACTCATTTATAATTCATCTTGAGTTAAAATATTTCAACAGTGCACATCTTACATTATCGACTACAATAATATCGTCGGTCTGACAGTTTCAGTCAACCACAGTGCTATGAATATACAACATATCTCAACAGGTAGGTATGTACTGTTGAATCGATAGAACTGTAAGATAAAGCTTTTCTTTTCTGTGGTTAAAGATGTTTTTAAATGTTCGCTAGAGGAGAGGGTCTTATTAGACATCACAGCAGGGGCTCATTCCAGCACCTCCTCCTGCTCCTATTGTCCCCACCTCCTTGTTACTCCCTCTCCACGCCTCCTGTCAAAGAGTTGAACACGGCAGGAGGGCTGATGAACACAGATTCAGGGACTGTGCCGGTGGTGAAAAACAGGCTACAAGTCCCACAGTGAACGGCCATCTCCCCCATCCCAGTGTGTGTGTGTCTGTGTGTGTGTCTGCACTCGCTCCCCCATCCCAGTGTGTGTGTGTGTCTGTGTGTGTGTCTGCACTCGCTCCCCCATCCCAGTGTGTGTGTGTGTGTGTGTGTGTGTGTCTGCACTCGCTCCCCCATCCCAGTGTGTGTGTGTGTCTGTGTGTGTGTCTGCACTCTCTTCCCCATCCCACCAGCCAGCCTAAAAAACAACACCCGACACCAGAATCATACAATGACCCTTTGAAACCGTCAGAGGTTTGAATTGAAATTCAGATGGTGGCTGGTGGGTGAGTGATGAAAGGTGGACCTGAACGCAGCGTTTCCCTTAAATTAAAATGCAGTTAAACAGCTTGGCTTGAGAGAAATGAGATAGGGGCCTCACTTCAAACTAATCTATTTGAGGCTACAACCAGACACAGATTTGTAATTGCTGAAGTGTTTATCTTTTCCAAAATGCATGCTATCATGTAACTAGGGCTCCCAGCTGAAGACTGACAGTAACACTATCCAGG
Source organism: Galaxias olidus (assembly GCA_026901105.3). Classification (NCBI taxonomy): domain Eukaryota; kingdom Metazoa; phylum Chordata; class Actinopteri; order Galaxiiformes; family Galaxiidae; genus Galaxias; species Galaxias olidus. The sequence continues at coordinate 243,810 of JAPMUY010003303.1, forward strand.
ATGGGAACGTGGAATTGCTTCTCCTGCCCTGTCTTTGCTTTCTGTTTTTCTCTAACTTTCTTATCCCCCCTCTTTCATCTCCATCATGTCTTCTCTCTCTCTTTCAATCTCGTGTCTTGTCACCGTTTCCTTCCCCGGTTGTTTTTTTTCAAATTCATTCTGTTTCTCTCTGTCTTTCTCCTTTGTCTGCTGCTTTGCTGTCCTTCCATCCATTCCGTCCCATGACTCATGTCTGTTCCTCTCTCCGTCCCCATCTCTGTCTGCTCATGTGTGTGTCTGAAGGCAGGTTCCAGGTGTTACCCAACAACAACCTCCAGATCCACCAGGTGACCAAAGCTGATGAGGGGGTGTACCGCTGTGAGGCCAGTGTGGAAGCGCGAGGCGAGATCGACTTTGTAGACATCGCTGTGGTGGTCAATGGTCAGTTAACCCCCCACGCCTCTGTATCCATCAAATTCACTGGACTATATAGGAACTATACACAGGCTGTGCATAGCTCTCAGAACTGAGGAGGAAACTGATGGCAATAAACAAGGCAAAGTTTCAACTGATCTCTTTTTCACAACACACGGTAGTGTTCACTGACTGAACACAGAAAACCCAGGACAAGGTTTACATAGACTGGGGGTAAAATGGGTGACATCCGTTAAGTAAACAAAAGAACCCCCCAAAAAGGATGAAACCATTGGCAGCGCTTGGTATTGCACTCTTGAGCCGTCCCAGTGAGTGGAGCAGAGGCGCTGATGTCACCACCGTGACATATATCTGTGTATTGAAGGTCACCTGCAGTCACAGAAGATGAACTGGAGATTGACCTGTCAGCGTAGCATTCGGCATACCATTCCCATCCAGCCACTATGAATATCGGATTCAAATCCACTTTCTGCTATGGTCCCAGAGAGAGTCCAGAGTCAGGTCATTGATCAGGAAGGATTCAAATCCACTTCCTGCTATGATCCCAGAGAGTCAGGCCAGTAATCGGAAAGTATTAAAATCCACTTCCTGCTATGGTCCCAGAGTCAGGTCATTGATCAGGAAGGATTAAAATTCACTTCCTGTTACAGTGAGAGAGAGAGTCAGATCATTCATCTGGAAGTCTTAAAATCCACTTCCTGCTATGGTCCCAGAGAGTCAGATCATTGATCAGAACGTATTGAACTCCACTTCCAAAAAGGAAGTGAGTCATGAATTCAGAGTGAGTCGCTGGGCTCTGACAGCAGAATAGATTTGGTTGCACAGTGACAGTCCTGTAGTTCATTTGCTGCTGAGCTGCTTAATGGCCCCTCTGTCACGCTCCTGCCACTAGCCTGATCTCTGCGCTCTGCCTTTTCCTCACAATGAATATTTCAATTAGGGCAGCCTGGGGCGGCATGGCCCACCAATCGAACGGTATCATTTTAATGTGCTCGTTTGTCCTCATTTACAGCCCAAACGCCGTCACCTGAGACTGCTGCCGTGATTGAAATGTGATCCCTCAAAGGCTATAAGCACCCGTTCTGCCTGAGCACACCCAATATTGTCCCCGCTATCTTGTTCTTTTTAGCTAATGTAATAATGTGACGGCCAAAAAACACTGATCGCATTCCATTTAGAACACCACTTAGAGTTGTGAGGAAGATCCAATAAGCTTGTTCAATGAGGCGAGGCCTATTATCATGGCAACATGACAGTCTCACGGCACCAGCTGCACAGTCTGCTGGGACAGACCCCAGACCAGCCCGCGAGCTGCAGCCCCTCCACCACCACAGACCCCAGACCAGCCCGCGAGCTGCAGCCCCTCCACCACCACAGACCCCAGACCAGCCCGCGAGCTGCAGCCCCCCCTCCACCACAGACCCCAGACCAGCCCGCGAGCTGCAGCCCCTCCACCACCACAGACCCCAGACCAGCCCGCGAGCTGCAGCCCCTCCACCACCACAGACCCCAGACCAGCCCGCGAGCTGCAGCCCCTCCACCACCACAGACCCCAGACCAGCCCGCGAGCTGCAGCCCCTCCACCACCACAGACCCCAGACCAGCCCGCGAGCTCTAGCCCCTCCACCACCCCAGACCCCAGACTAGCCCGCGAGCTGCAGCCCCTCCACCACAGACCCCAGACCAGCCCGCATGAAGGGACCACATGCACACACACACACAAAGAACACATATACTTAACACACACACAGCACACACACATTTTGACTTTGATTGGCAGTCAGAGAGACGGTTTTGCTGTTTAGGACTTAGTTTGTATCTCGTCAACATAACACTTTCTTCATTGGCTACTTTTAAAACATAGCATCAGTTAAATTTGTCTGTGTAAATGATCATATAGCAGTCTATATTTTTGTTTAGCAATCCACGTTAAAATATTTAAGATCTGTGAACAATCCTCTGCCCTAAATGAGTAATGAGAACAGTTCCAGAGTGTTGCAGAGGACGAGGAAGTGTCAGGCTAAGCAGACAGAGAAATCACGTCGTCCTCTATGACCTGATTTACATCATTTATGTACACCTACTTTACAAAGACAGTCTGACATTAATATTGAAGATGTGCAAAGGAACAAAGGTTATATGTTGTCAACACTGCAAACCTGCTATTTCTGCAACCCAGCAGCTTCCCTGTTTTGGTTTAGGCTTCATCCATCCAAAGAGCTGGGACAGCCTAAAAGCAATGCCATTCTTCTTCTTGACTGATGTACAGTTAGTCTGTGTGTGTACTTATCAATGCCTTCTATTTGTCTCATTGAGTTGTTTACACTGGGACGTATGCATTTGGGCTTATGAGTGTGTTTACACAGTGCTTTGGGTTGACCACCAGTCTGTGGTGTTAAGAGGATATAAATTCATGAAAGATTTTTTAAGCTCTCCAGCTTCCTTTGCTGCTTGCCATGTTGCTGACGTGCTGGTTTGAAGTATTGCACGAGGGGTCTCCCAGGAATAATGTGGTCTCAGTGAGGCCCACTGATGGAGGACTGGGGCTTTGGGAAGTTTCACAGATATGGGCTGAAGTACTTAGAAAGGGGCTTTATGGAGCCAGATCAATTGGCAAGAAAATCCATGCCAATCATGTTACAGCTCATCCCTGGCACAGTCCATGTGAATATGTGTGTGTGTGTGTGTGTGTGTGTGTGTGTGTGTGTGTCTCTCTCTCTGCTTACAAGCATTTGCTTATGATCTTGGCCATCTGCATGTTTGTACTTGTGTGTTTGCATCTGTTCCTCCTCGTCTGAGATGAGAGAGAGAGAGAGAGAGAGAGAGAGAGAGAGAGAGAGAGAGAGAGAGAGAGAGAGAGAGAGAGAAAGAGAGAGAGAGAGAAGAGATGGGTGGTTGGCAGGAGGGATAGAAGGAGGAGAGGAAGGGATCATGAATGGATTGTTCCGTCTCCTGAAGGTGTTGGTGATATGGAGCTGTCACAGAGCCGTCACTACAGACGCAGTCTGACAGCAGACTGAGACGACTGCTCCTTTGATGACACGGGATCACAGGGAGAACTGATTGGAGGCCATGAGTACATTGTATTGGCGGGCGGTTCCTTTTAGAATTTGGAAGGGAAAGCAGTCAAAGCAGCAGGCATTAATCAGGATAGCACAAGGTGGTTATTTTTTCCTAAATGTTGGATATTTCATGGCTACGGTACATCTGAAATTATCAGTAGATTCCTGTGGAGTTCTTTCATTATGCGACAGCGGCTTGGAACCAAATCATTAAATTAGCTGGCCTTTCCTGTGGTGACTGAGGGGACAATCCTATACCCAGGACATCCACCAACTGACTTTACATGGACAGGTTCCAAAGACCTGCTGGAAAAAGGCCACATGCTGGTTCAGCCGACAGGAAGTAGCCTGACAGGAAATGCTCAAATGAGCAGATTAAGGTTGCCATGGTGTTAGCCATGCTGCAAACTTGGTTGCTCACGGAGTACAGGGTCCATGGCTTAATCTGTTCACTATAGACCTGCCTAAACAAAGCGTTTCACTGGTTTTCATGTTGTGGAATGAGCTTTGTGTCTCATGTTTCTCTCCTCTCTCTGTTCCCTTTGCCCAGTGCCGCCGGCGTTGTCTGTGCCCCAGCAGTCATTCAACGCCACAGCAGACTACCAGGAGTCTGTGACTTTAGCCTGCCTCACCTCTGGCTCCCCAGACCCACAGGTCACATGGCACAGGTACAGTGGCTCTCTGCACGTGTTATCTGGGATGACTGGCTAAAACAAAGCAATAACAATACATTAACCCTCATCCAGGATGACTAGCTAAAACAAAGAAATGACAATACACTAACCCTTCTCCAGGATGACTAGCTAAAACAAAGCAATGACAATACACTAACCCTTCTCCAGGATGACTAGCTAAAACAAAGCAAGGACAATACACTAACCCTTCTCCAGGATGACTAGCTAAAACAAAGCAATAACAACATATTAACCCTCATCCAGGATGACTGGCTAAAACAAAGCAATAACAATACATTAACCCTCATCCAGGATGACTGGCTAAAACAAAGCAATAACAATACATTAACCCTCATCCAGGATGACTAGCTAAAACAAAGCAATGACAATACACTAACCCTTCTCCAGGATGACTAGCTAAAACAAAGCAATAACAACATATTAACCCTCATCCAGGATGACTGGCTAAAACAAAGCAATAACAATACAAGTTGCCCTCATCCAGGATGGCTGGCTAAAACAAAGCAATAACAATACAGTTACCCTAGCAGCATCTGAGATGACCAACTAAAACTGAGGGATTGGTAAACCATTTAGAAAAGTTTCAGGTTATTATTTTTTCCTTTTTGCAATTTTAGCCTGGAACAAAAGTCAACAAACGTTGTTGTTTTTTTCAGCTCAAAAAAGGATTCTGCACATGACACTTAATCCTAAAAGTTTGTTAAATGTGTGCATAATGAGGTCAGTATTGGGCTAAATAATAAGGGCTTCTCTTTATGCATTTCATCAAAGAACCTCAGCTTTCCTTAAGGCTAAAGTTATCTTCTTACTTGCCTGTGAAGGAGGCGGCACCATTATTAAAACACTCTTTACTTGTTGCTACACATGCATTCAAGAAAACCAAATTGGATTTTGCCTGCCCCAACTCAATTTTGCCCATTTTATAAGTCCTATTGAGAACCAAATCTATGTCCCTTCGGCTTTTCACAGCCGATTTGTAAGGGTTAAATCATTTTGGGTCAGCGACTAGTAATATCATTTCAAAAGACATTTCCCTGGCAAAGGTGCTTGTTTTCAGACCAGCTTTTCAGGGAACAATCATGTTGAGCCACCTGCTACACGCTTAATATGTGAAGACGCATGGTTTCATTGGTAGCATGGCAACCTGGTCTCTCATCTACAGGCCTCTCTGTTGGCTGGCCCAAAAGCATTTTTTAGCTCAGAACTGCTCCTGAACTTCACATTGATTCAAAAAGTTTTAGGAGCTAGACAAATGTAACTAAGGATTATAGAAAAAAAATAAAATAAATTAAATACAGATTAGATATTTTCTGATATTTCAGTAATGCAGTTTGGATGCTGGTGTTTGATCATCACATTTCTATTGACCTGACAGTAAGAAAAAATGTTTGACATTATACATCAAAGACTAGGTATTCCTTGCAGAGTTGGAGTAAAGTTTATAAAAAAAGATTATAGAGATGTCAGTCTCTTGGCAGATTAGCCTACCAGCAGGGAGTCCCAACAGACGGAATACTCAAGGTCAGCTGTAACGTTAGCACCTGATTTAGGTGTGACTTCGTCGCGCGCATGGGGGAAACATGTTGTAGTTATAAGTCACAGAATATATTTGTGTATTTCAGGGTGACAACGAAAATGACTAACCAATGACCCATACAAGGTTTTATTTTTCTCACATAATTTATGAACTTGCAATCTGAATTCTTGAAAAACCAACAATAGTATTAACATATGAATGATCTAACAGGTCCAATAAGATATTCTTTTCACTCACAAGTTTGCATTTAATTATTACAGTGACATTTGGGCCAGGCTAGATGCACAGTGACTGAATAGAAAATATTTAGCGGATTACGTATTATGCTGTGTTTGTATTACCACTAACCATTTTACAAAATTGAAGTAATATGCATATAAAGTATTAGAGTAGCATTTACCATACGAAATGCATAAAAAAATAAACGTGGACTCAATGCTGTACCTCCACGGCGGGCCAGGTTAAATAGCCCTGACCTATTTGAACAAGCCTATTGAATACTCTCACTCATACATCCAGTACATATGGCATACAGCCCACACAGTGTGTTAGCTAGCAGTAGTCCCTGCTGCACTGTATTACTGCAGTGGTCCAAGTAACTAAACCACTCTCTCACCATATTGTCATCGGCAGCAACCTGAGTAATAATAAGCAGCTGTTGTATGAGGTTTCTGACAGCTGGGTGCCTGGGCGACTGCACTTTATCTAGGGAAAGACTTCATTAGCGGTTCAGCTAGCATGCTCTCTACAGCTGCTGTGGCTGCTGCTGCCAGCAGGCTAATGGAACCAGTGTAAGGCTAACTGGTAACACGTCTCGGGGTTTACAGAGGAACGCCGAGCTGTTTCATCACGAGCAGTCAGTGTGGACAAAGTTAGACTTCTAACTTGGAACTTCCTCCAAGTCACAGGCTTTAAATATATATGTAACTCTAAAATATTTGTATTTTTTCTTTGATAAAAATATGTTCAGGACTGTAGGTGTGCCAAGCTTTAGCACAGCATGGGTTCACTTTGGATTTTAGTGGTCCTGGAAAGCTGTTTCAAATAAGTACATTTCTATTTCCAAAAAATAAACTTTTCCCAGCCAATAAAAAATACTTTTGTGTGTGTATGGCAGACAGCGTGGGCTGCCTCATGTTTGCGCTAATAGGTTTTTCACTGGCGGGAGAGATTGAGCTATAATTGGCGCTGTAATTATGTTGGGTAATCAAACTCTGAAATATATTGGTTATCTGTAGAAGATTTAAACTCGACTCACTGTTTATTGCACCAGCTGCTGACATGATGGATATACTTTAGCAGAAAGTTTTAGCAGGCAGACACACTGACAGACCGTGCTTTGCCTGCCACAGTCTGACCTCTGCATTAACTGTAGTCCATCCAGACCATCCAGATTTCCCACTCTAGAAGCTGTGGTCACTACACTGGATCTGGACTAATAATCATACTAATCAAAACATGACTTCAATCACGTTCTATCCACAACTGATCCACCCAGACTTCTGGCATTGCCCAGCCATGACCATCTCTTCACTAACCATAGTTCTAGGTGAACAACCACAAATGAAGCAAGCACTGTAGGATGTTTTGTATTATCAAGTGAGTAGTTTGTTTGGTATCTTAAACACACTTTAACAGGCGGCTTATTTAAATGTCAGGTTGGGTTTAATGAGTTTACTAGCTTTAGCAGTCACAATCTTTGATGCAGGCGAGAGTGCTGCTGTGGTTTGTACCCGTCAGCATGTGTGTATGAGGAGACTGTGTGTTAGCTCTGTCTAGCAGACAGGAGGCTCTCAACAATGCCAAGGCCAAGTCTAATTGTATTTTAAATTTGCACTAATGACTAATGATGATGGCTTAAGTGCCCTGAACAGAACGTTCTGTCCCAATTGACAGATGATTAAAAAAGAGCATCTTAATTCCAAACCCTGCCTGTGTAGAATAAGGCTAATATGAAAGACAATTCTATTTTGTTAGGTTTTCCTACCTTCCAAACATATATTACATGCTCTCCCAGTGGGATGTATGCTTGGTTGGTCGTGTGTGTGTGTGTGTGTGTGTGTGTGTTTGTCCTGGGTTATGGGCCAGCCATCAGTATGCAGTGTAATAATATCCTGTGGAAGGCTTTCTGCTCGCTCAACAGATGAACCTTTTCTTCATTTCCTCCTGGGCTTGCCAAGGTTATTGCTTTGCTTTGGTGTTGCCACAGTCAACTTCCAATCATGCTCCTTCAGGGACTGGCCTCGTCCATCCCCTACCCTGCTGTCTCCCTTTATGTGTGTGTCAGTCACTGTATGGATGGGATTTTCTCAGAAAAATGACTGACGCAATAAAGCCATTGCATTCAATTAGGTTGGCCATGTATGTGTATGTCTGTGTGTGTATGTCTGTGTGTGTATGTCTGTGTGTGTATGTCTGTGTGTGTATGTCTGTGTGTGTATGTCTGTGTGTGTATGTCTGTGTGTCTTAGCAGCAGGCGAGAGGAATGGATTGTATGTAGAGAGAAGGTGTGTGGTGGTTCTGATCGGTGCTGGTCTGCTCTGTGAACAGGAAGGGCCAGCAGCTGGAGCTCTCTGAACAGTACATCTTCAACACCCTAGAGGGTGGCCGCAGCACGCTGACCATCCGCAACATCCGGCAGGGCGACGGCGGGGCCTATGGCTGCAGGGCCACCAACAAGGCCGGGGCCCAGGAACAGGAGCTCTACCTCAAGGTCTTTGGTGAGACAAGTCGCTGCCTGTCAGCTCCTCTCCTCACGTACACCGTTTCCACTCATATACAGGTGAGGTAAACACAACCATGGATAAAGAACCGCGCATGGATTTCAAAAGGGTACCAGTGTGAGGAAATGAATGATTACAAATCCTAATCTTCTGCCTTCTGCCAGAAAGCCACATCTGTTGCCCACTTAAGAAATTATTTGCTCTTAAACGGATTAGAGATCCTTTTCTCCAGTGTTTCAGACCCAATCCCTCCCTGATAACGAACTACATATAGCCTTAATACTTTCTATATTCAACTAGTTCATTCAGATTTTCAGCGTTTTTTTAATCAAAGCAATAGTTTGAATTTTACAGGATCCGGTTTTGGGAATCAGTCTCCGTTAATAACTAGCTTTCTGTCAAAGTACACAGGAGTTCTTTTGAAAGCAAATAGAAATCCGTAAATGCAATATTTGGAGGAGCCTATTTCAGGAGCCTGTGACATGCAGGTGTGTCTGAGAGAAGGAATTGGTTTGTACGTCTCTACCAATCGTCCCGCAGCGGCCTCAACAGCTGCATCAATATCCTCTATTTTCAGCCCTAGGAGATATTTCATTTATTGTGCAATTGGTTATATGCTCTGCATAAAAGTTTCAATTGTTATTTTCATAAAGCTGCCAGCATATTTCCTCCTTGATTATTCTGATAGTGCATCTTCCTCTTTATGAAAATGTATGGAGATTTATGCTCTAGTCATCAAGATCCTTTCAAGACAAGGGAGCCACTTGTTCTTCAAAAAGCACATTGAAATGAAGAAGTTAAGGGGGAGTTTTGCTTTGCAAAGTGCAGTGGGGAAACACTGGTGTAAGTCAGTTTGATTCATATGACAGCCCAGCCCCAGTGGGAGGAATAATGTTAGCATGTGGGAGTTTTAACTATGGGTTGGTAAAGGATGCTTTCACTGGCCTATTTGTTATGATCTGTCTTGCGTGACTTGTTTGTCTTGACCTATTTTAATATTATATTGTTGGCAAAACGATCCATATAAGTTGACCCTGAGAAGTTTAACTTTCACCTGTAGAGTCGAGCACAACAACCGTGTTTACCGCATGAAGCCAGACTTGACAGTAAGGTACAGGAGGTATCGCTCGGCCCCCGCATGCCCTCCCTTCACAGACGGCAGGGTTTTCACACGGCTCACACCTCCTCTGGGTTCTCAAAGTGGGCCTTATTTTTTTGGAAGCATGCTAAATCACTGAGCAGTCAGAAATGAATAGAGTCCCGTTTCTTTCAGAGCGAGTTTAATCCATCAATCAATGCATGCTTAGGGATGTGGACGGCTTCTAAAGCTACAGCGGCGGAATATATCCCCCGCTAGACGAGCCTCTGGTGCTGAATGTGCTGCTCTGACACACAGGCAAACGGGAGAAATGACAGGCCCCACTTTGACACAAAATGGAGAGGAGACTGAAGTGGCTATTTCAGTCAGTTTATCACGGGGTAGTTAAAGGAGTTCCATAAGAAGGCCTAAGTGGATTGATTGGATCTTCTGAGACTAGGGGGCATGATTGAGCTATGAGGTGGGCCATAATGACAGTACATTATTGCAGTCGTTCTGCTGGCGGTGAGACACTCTCTAAAGGCAACCATTTGAAGTTATATTCCTGTAAGTAATGCACTCATCTCATCTAGACAATTACAATCAGTGCTCCAGTGGCTCCGTGCCTCCACTTTTATGTTCTGTGCCGTTCACACTACCTGCAGATATGGTGGTACAGGTTCATCACGTTGATGACCATTCTGTTGGTGCCTACTTGTACCATCTCAAAAAAAAAGACCAGCGTAAATATGAAACTGTCCTTTAATGAGACTGTAAATGATATAAACATGAATACAGCTGAATACTGTATGTGTGCCATTTCAACTCAATCATTGAGTTGTGAATAATAATAAGAATAATAATAGCCCGTTGTCAATATAAGCAGTATCTTTGCAGCGAGATCTGTGAAATAAATTCAATATACCGTAGGCCTAGATTGTATATGGGAGATGTTAAATGTGTGTTTTCACCTGTGTGTTTGTGAGAGATTTTAAATCTGTGGAGATGGCTGTGCAGCCCTCTGTGTGAGATCGAGCCCGCCAGCCAGGCTCCTCCATTGGCTTTGATTTCCTGTTAAAGACTTGTACAGCGCATTAATGAAAAAACCCGTGGTGTCTGCAGTATGCTCTATGTCCTTGACACGCATGGCGTTCCAGGGCAAGCTTAGCCCGTCTGAGAGTTCCTTATCTGGGGGAGCCTAGCCGGGGAGAAGCCCCTGATGCCTCAGTGCGCCATGCTGTTTATCAGGAATGAGGGGCTCAAAGACTCCCGTAGGCTGGAGCCCCCGCTCCCCGTGTCAGAGTGGCCTTCTCAAAGGAATTATATGTAGGACAATGCTGTGTTGATTTTCAAAATACAGGCTTTGGAGATGATTCATGTGTGAATATAGCCTTCCATAACTCCCGTTTTGCATTCACTTGGGTTTCCACACTATTTTAATGCAAATTTATTTTACTACAGCCTTCACACGTTAATAGCTACTAATAGATAAAATAGCTCAAGTTGGTATGTCTCAGTAGTAAACCCCTGAGTAAATAATATTTCTGAGTTTCTTCATAGCTGCCTAGTAAGAGTCTTTCATGTGTCCAGACATTAAAGGTATCTTAGTCTCACCTGCTGTATATTCTCAATTCCTTACTTTCTCTCATGTGCAAACAATTGATGCTCCTTGTCCTCGTATGTTGTCCCACCCCACCCCACCTACCCCTCCACCTACCCCTCCACCTTCCCCTCCACCCTCACCTCCACCCACCCCTACACCTTCCTCTCCATCCACCCCTCCACCCTCCCCTCCTCTCCACCCCTACACCTTCCCCTCCATCCACCCTTCCACCCTCCCCTCCTCTCCACCTTCCTCCCACCCACCCGTCCACCTTCCCCCACCCCACCCTCCCCTCCCTTCCCCTCCCCCCACCCTCCACCCATCCCTACACCTTCCCCTCTACCACCCCTACACCTACCCCTCCCACCCTCCCTCCACCCCCCACCCTCCCCTCCACATTCCACTCCACCCCCCACCCACCCACCCCTACACACTCCCCCCTCCACCTCCACCCACCCCTCCCTGCATCTCGTCTGCGATGGCCTGTCCACCCTGTCCCTGCAGTCCAGCCCCACATCAGCCAGCTACGCAACGTGACGGCTGTGGAGGGCAGCGCCGCCATGATCTCCTGCGTGGCCGAGGGAGAGCCCCTCCCTGAGATCTCCTGGAGGAGGGCCAGTGACGGGCAGAGCTTCGCCGACGGGGACAAGGTAAACACCAACTTCTGAGCGCCTTCATTTACCAACAAGACCCGCTGATTGCTGCTTCAGCCAGGGAACAATGGGGAACGAGTGGCACTGATTGTGTGGTCATTATTTCAAATGGCATAGCAATAATAATAATAATAATAACACATGGGATTTATAAGCGCCTTTCTGCGTACGCAAAGACACAGTACAAAAGGAGAAGCATGAGTACGCACTAGACGACAGTGGTACACGTCTCTGACCAGAGGCGAGCGACCGTGGTAGAGCTTTACTTTCTATTTGTCAGGCTCTTCTTAAAGGACGGAAGCTTCTACAAGTCATTACTGAGGAGCCGAAGGAGAGCGTATTACCTTCCATGCCAAAGTCACGCGTGCTTCCATCACTCTCTCCACTGTATAGAGGTGATGCAGTTAGAAAGCCACTCCAAACAAAGATGGCTGACAGGCTAGCTTTGAAAAAGGTCACCGTGGAGATAAATGAAGGGGTGCATTGACCTGAACTGCTCTGGTGGATAAATCACAGTATGGGAATGAGAGTAAATGCCTTTCTCACTGCAGCAAATGCAATTATGGAAATGTGAGTGCAAAAGCAACACACCTAAACGCAGAGGAAAACAAACAGTTGTAGCGTGGCTTTGTGATGAATGGCTGCAGTCACTGAGCTGTAAAGCAGTAGCTTCCTCTCTCTATTTACACGCTGATCTCCAAATCCAAAGCAGGCTTCTTCTTGGGAAGCATCGAGCCCAGCAGGGCTACTTTACACTGGGGCAAATGTAGCATGGCTTCTTGACAGATACTGGATGGCGGCTGAAGAATGTGGATAAACAGCAACAGACAGCCAATATTACTTAGATTTTTTTACTGAAGGCAAACCTAAATTTAAACAACAGCCGTGTCAGCTTTAATTAGCTTTAACTTTTCAAAGAATAATAAACAGGTTACTGTTTAAGGGGGAATAACACCATTTTATATTTTAGCAAGCAACTATTCTGTAACACCTGTACTTGGGTTTGTAAGCTCCTGCAGAGGAAGAAAAATGTCCAGTCCTTTGTCTGTCTGTTTCACCAACTCCTCTATCAGGTGTTCTCTGCTGTATCCCCTCTCTGTCTATATCTGTCCATCGAGTGTGTGTGTGTGTGTGTGTGTGTGTGTGTGTGTGTGTGTGTGTGTGTGCGTGTGTTTGTTTGTGTATGCACTTTCATGTGCAAGCTTTGCTGGTGTGGCCTTGGCTTTCCTGTATGGTTGTGTCTTTGTGTG
>JAPMUY010003307.1:0-25596 GCA_026901105.3 Galaxias olidus
GGTTCAAGGCATGCATCAATTCAATGGAGCATATGGCTGCGGGCAATGCCTAAATGAAGGAGATGTAGTGGTAAAGGGAAAGGGGTACACAAGAGTATATCCACATAATGAGGCAGAGAGAAGAACCCACGACCATGTTGTAGAATCTGGGGAGATGGCCACTGAGAATGGGGTTACCCATGTCTTCGGAGTAAAAACAGACTAGCCATTGATCCTTCTGAATCCCTCCACTGGTTTTGACATGGTAAACAGTTTTCCTGTTGATTATATGCATTGTGTTCTATTAGGAGCGACTAGACAATTCTTGGACCTGTGGTTAAACAGTAAGAACCATACAAGTCCTTGGTATATAGGTACATCCAAAGACCAGGTGGTCCAGAGGTTGCTGTCAATAAAACCACCCTCTGATGTGCCTAGAGTGCCAAGAACCATGAAAATTGCCCATAAATGGAAGGCTGCAGAGTACCGGAGTTGGTTACTCTTTTACAGTGGGTCTGTACTACAAAATATCTTGCCAAACAAGTTCTTGAAGCACTGGTTGTTTTTAGTGGCTGCTATCTTTCTCTTTCTTAAAGAGACATATTCACAGTGTGATTTAGCAGAGGCAACATCAAAGATCATGCGGTGTGTACATGAGATACCGGGAACTTATGGCTTGTGCCACATGTCTTTTAATATCCACCAATTGACCCATTTGCCTTTTTCTGTCAGGATGCATGGGCCTCTTTGGAGTACGTCTGCATTTTCTTTTGAAGGACACAACAGTAAACTGACAAAGTTATGCCATGGGACAAACTATATACCGACACAAATTGCCCGCCAGTTTACCACACTCCACTTCGTCCCTAACATTCTGAAGCTGTCTCAAATGACAAGTATAGGTAACCTCTCACATAGAGTTGACAGGCTAGTAAATGACTGGGTAGATGGTTACCCCCTGATTACAAAGGCAAAGGAGTTGGAGGGTATGGTAGTTGCTGGGTGTCCTCACCAGAAAACACTTGAGCCAGATGAAGAGCTATTCTGTTTCCTCTTTGTAATGCATCTGATGATGACAATGCCACTGCTGAGGTCTATGAGAGAGGAATTATAGAAGGAAAGGTGTACACAACTGAAAATTACGGAAAAGGGCACAAACACAACAGCACAAGAGCTCAGAAATGGTTGTATTGGAGTGATACAATCAATTGTTTATCATAAAAGATGACACTAGCTATCCACTAGTTCAAATTCAGCTTTTGCACACAGAGGTTGCAAAATTGGCTTCTGATGCATCAGTGTCACACCTTAAGACTGTAGTGCCAATGAACACTAAAATAGCTGTAAAGCCCAGTGATATTGTACATAAGGTGGTTTTCATAGGACAATGTAACAAAAAGGTGTGCTATGTGTCATTGCAACCAAATAGCATAGAGCTAGACTAAGATAAACATGTTTGGTAACTGCTATGCCTGCTCCTGCTGGTTTTTACACTTGTTTTACACAGTTCATTGTTTGTTTGGTCTGGGCTATATGCCCATCTAATATGTTAACGTTACCTCTTTAATTTTGTCTATTCTTTTTTTTTGCTAGATGATGCATTGCAGGATACTCATTTGCAGACGCTGGCACTCGGCAACTCTTTGTGTGTCAGGACAGCTGCACGCGTGTTAGTCGGGGGTTGGGATAGCTATGTTGCGGCAAATGATTGAGTGGCTGGATGAGGTCACGCTTAAAAATAAGTTTCTAATTTCAATGTGAGTCTCTCTCATTAAATGAAATTTAAATAAATCACAATTCAGAAAATGTAATATATATTATTGTATTGTTATATTATTATTATATTTATATTATATATTGTATTATATTTATTATTGTGTGTATATATATATATATATATATATATATATATATATATATATATATATATATATATATATATATATATATATATATATATATATATATATATATATATATATATATATATATATATATATATATATATATATATATATATATATATATATATGTATATGTATATATATATATATAAATGTAATATATATATATATATATGTATATATATACCTATATGTATATATATATATATATATATATATATATATATATATATATGTATATATATATATATATATATATATATATATATATACATAATAGGATAACATTTTTGGAATTTCAGTGTTTCAATTTAAGGGCTTTTAGGGCTTTTATATATCCAAAGCAAACAAAATACTTACTTTAGATTTCCAATAGGGAAAACATTCTTGTAAGATTCCTAAATGATTCTTATAGAGGTGACAGGAAGTCATTTTTAATCCTATAGGATCTAATAACTTTACTTTAGATTTCCAGTAGGGGGAACATCTTTCAATAGGATTTCAATAGGATTCTGATAGAGGTGACAGCAATTCTTATAGGATTTTTAGAATCCTATAGGATTCTATTGGATAATTGAAAAATCCTATAGGACTTTTTGACCAGGGCTGACATCGTGAACTAAATTGATTTGATTACATTGACTAAATTGAACTTAATTGATTATTTTTAAAATGACCTCTAATGTGAACAAAGTAAATGCCCTAATTGACTTGCCAAAATAAAAAACTGAAAATCTGAGTTTGAATATCTTTAGCTTAGACGTATGTAAACTTTTGGCCTCAACTGTACCTTTATTTAGGAGTTCTACTAGAATAGCTGTACGCGTTTTAATGTTCAATAAACAATTTATTTTTTCCAAACTGTCTGGGTCTGCTGCACCTCTATTCACCCTGCCTGTTTTAGCCCCTGTCTCTTTAAGTCCCCCCTCCCAACGAGCCCAGTCTGATCTGATTGGTCAGCTGGCCAAACAAAGAGAATTTGCCTTCGCACTGACAAAAACAGCATTTTCTCGACATGGCAAAACCACCGTGCAAACTTCCCGGCCTCTGCTCTGACTGGCTCTGTTTTAGGACGTGCCATTATGTCCTATTCTACAGTAAAAAAATCGGGTTTGGATGCCACACTTGGCTTCAACTGTTCTAAATTTGGGGATATGTGATACTACTGAAATGACCAGAAATGACTGCAATATTGGTTTAAATGTAAAGAAGTCAAAAACAGCCATTAAATCCCCTTGGTCTCAAAGGGTTACTTATATCTATAGAAATAATCTGTATGTTTTTTTTGTGTATGTCAACATCATATTTTCACCATCCCCATCTCCCTTTAAAACTTTAAAGCTGCTCTGTGGATGTAACTAGAAAGGCAAATTCTGTGGTTGGATGAGGTCACGCTTAAAAATAAGTTTCTAATTTCAATGCGAGTCTCCTCAATAAATGAAATAAAAAAAATCACATAATTCAGAAAATGTAATATAAATATTATTGTATTGTTATATTATTATTATTATTATTATATTTATATTATATATTGTATTATATTTATTATTTTGTGTGTGTGTGTGTGTGTGTATATATATATATATATATATATATATATATATATATATATGTGTGTATATATATAGGCCTATACATATATTGTAATGATTAATTGAAATGTCAAGAACCTTAGAAAAACAGCGATATTTTGTTTGCACTAGTTCTTTAACTGATTTTAGGAGAGCATCTAAGGTCCGTTTCTAAAAACTTGCCTAACTTTGTTAAAAACAGCAATCATTTCATATTTTTATTTTATTTAATGCTGGTGTCATTTTGCAAACAGAAACCCATTTCTATTTTTAATATTGTTTCTATATTGTATCCTAATTGTTATTATCTAAATGTGTGTGCTTATGTGTCTGTGCAGTAATTCAGATGGTGGATTATTTGTTTGCGGAGAACGGTCTAGTCGCTTATAAAAACGGAGAGCTACTATCGGTCCAGGTAAGATCCTCTCATTTTTTTTTGGTATTGAAAAATATTCACATTTATTTTGGTAATGTAAATTATTAACGTCAATTTGATTATTATATTCTATTATTTACTACTGGTAAAAACTATGGGGTCACCCAGAAAATGTTGTCTTCCGTGAAAATTCACACTTTTGTTCATCGAATGAGTTGCAAAATGGATAAAACAAATAAAGTCAAGACATTGACAAGGTTAGAAATAATGCTTTTGACTTGAAATGATAATTTTGTCCTTCAAATTTTGCTTTTGTCTTATGAATCCTCAATTTGCAGCAATTACAACCTTGCAGACCTTTGGCATTCTGTCTGTCAATTTGTTGAGGTAATCTGAAGTAATTTCACCCCATGCTTTCTGGAGCTCCTGGTGGGCACTTTTTACGTACCATATGGTCAAGATGCTCCTACAACAGCTAAATAGTTATTGCATAGTTTGGAGCTGTGCTTTGGGTCATTATCAGGTTGTATGGGGAAATTGGCTCCTGTCAAGCGCAGTCCACGGGTGGCATAGCATTGCAAAATTAAGTGATAGCCTTCCTTATTCAAGATCCATTTTACCCGGAACAACTATCCCACTTTACCTGCACCAAAACACCCCCAGACCATCACATTTCCTCCACCATGCTGGACAAGCATCTTTTATTATTTTCTGTGTCTCACAAATGTCATTCTGTGTGATCCAAATACCTCAAACCTATTTCCAATCTTAATCTGTCCAATGTCTGTTTCTTGCCCATCTTAATATTTTCCTTTTTTGGCCAGTCTCACATATGGAGCGCCAGCATCCATAAGTAGCCTCTTTGCGGTTGACATTAAGACTGTTGTTTTGCAAGTACCATTTAATTAAGCTGCAAGTTGAGGACCTGTGAGGCATTTGTTTTTCAGACTAGATACCAATGTTCCCTCTAAGCACGCGTGCGCAGATCAGTTGAAAGACCCGCGCACAAGATTTTTCAAGTTGCGCAGAAATCGATATGAACTGATAACTGATATGAGTTTAAACAAATAATGCTGGTAAAATATATGGTACTTTCTTATTATTGTTTAAGTGATGTACTTGCTGGAAAACACTTTAAAAGTTAACATCGAGGAAATAAAATAAAATAAAAAAGAATTTGAGAAGGCGCAAGAGGGAGAGAGATCTCTTTTGGGTCTCTGCAACTATGTAGACTGCTATGTAGCTAACGTGATTTAAACTAGCTGCTAAGGAGCTAATCTATTGATGTCCTATGTCATCAGGCCAAACTTCTTGTTGACTTGGGGGGGGGGGTGGAGAGAGAGACGGGACGACATTGCTAGAGACTCTCTAGGGAACATTGCTAGAGACTAGTAGCGGATCTAGAAAAGTATGAATGGGGTGGCACAGGGGTGGCATGAACATCATAAGGGGTGGCAACGCCAAAGAGTAGTTCTCTTAAATACTAGATAGTTCTCTTATACCCCTTTTCCACCAAGGAAATTCCAGGGCTGGTTCGGAGCCAGAGCCAAATTTTGAACCCGTTCGTCACTTTTCCACCGCCAAAGAGCTGGCTCTCGGCCAGGTAAACGGGTTCCAAGCTTGTGCGCTCAAAATATCCCTTCACGCACACAGAATTGTGGCACAAATATAACGCCATAGAGGGGGGGTGTTAGTGGAATCTTGACGACGTGCAACAATGTAATCATCATCATCATCATCATCATCTTCATCCGCTTTGTCCGGGGTCGGGTCGCGGAGGTAGTAGTTCCAGCAGGGCATCCCAAACTTCCCTTTCACGGGCCACATTAACCAGCTCTGACTGGGGGATTCCAAGGCGTTCCCAGGCCAGTGTGGAGATATAATCCCTCCACCTGGTCCTAGGTCTGCCCCGCGGCCTCCGCCCAGCTGGACTTGCCTGGAAAACCTCCCTAGAGAGGCGGCCAGGTGGCATCCTTACTAGATGCCCGAACCACCTCAACTGGCTCCTTTCTACGCAAAGAAGCAGCGGCTCTACTCCGAGTCCCTCACGAATGGCTGAGCTTCTCACCCTATCCCTAAGGGAGATGCCAGCCACCCTCCGGAGGAAACTCATTTCCGCCGCTTGTATCCGCGATCTCGTTCTTTCGGTCATGACCCACCCTTCATGACCATAGGTGAGAGTAGGAACGAAGATAGACCGGTAGATTGAGAGCTTTTCCTTCTGGCTCAGCTCTCTCTTCGTCACAACGGTGCGATAAAGCGACTGCAACACCGCACCCGCTGCTCCAATTCTCCGGCCCATCTCTCGTTTCATTTTCCCCTCACTCGAGAACAAGACCCCGAGATACTTGAACTCCTTCACTTGGGGTAAAGACTCAAGAAACCTCTGCCTTCACTGCCACCTTTCTGGCAGCGCACCCGACCCCCTTGGTTTTTCCCGCGGGTGGTGAGCCCACAAGACGGAGAAGGAGAGATGTTGGTGTTGTCCACGTTGCTTTTTCGGGCTATGCCCGGCCGGGCTCCGTGGCAAGCCCGGCCACCAGGCGCTCGCTGACGGGTCCTCCTCCTGGGCCTGGCTCCAGAAGGGGACCCCGGGCTTCCTCCGGGCTGGGTATCATCCTCTCTTATAGTTCTATCCATGAGGGTTTTTGAACCATTCTTTGTCCGGCCCCTCGCCCGAGACCAATTTGCCATGGGAGACCCTACCAGGAACACAAGGTTCCAGACAACACAGCCCCCAGGTTCATAGGGACACACAAACCTCTCCACCACGATAAGGTGATGGTTCCCGGAGAGGACAATGTAATCAAATTAATAATATAATAAAATAAAAACGGTCTTGCTCATATGCCTTCAAATTAATAAATGTATCGCCTATGCCAACATATTTTATAAAAGACCTGGCCTCAGTAACAACAACAACAACAGGCTATTCCTCAAACTTTTATTGAAACAAACACCTGCTACAAATTACCCTCTTCACACGCTCTCATCCCTCATATTTGTCACGCATTCACACATTTGCTTTTGGGGAGCAGACCATTGAAAAACACTAAAATGCAGCTTTGCATGGAGCCTTTAGGCAACGCCTGCAAGCGGGGAAAAAAGTTAATTAAATTGGACAGTGCTCTATTTTTTACAAGCCATGTGTGACTGCAGTCAGAGCAAAGCGGCGATGCAACAGGAACGTTTGAGAAAGTTGTATTCCAATGTTAATTTTGTTTTGGTTGGTGTAAGAATTAGAAGTTATGAAACTGGGGAAATGGCTGTAAATAGTCATGTTACTTCAAGTACAAAGACGAATAAATGTCTGACGCGTGCGGTGACGACCCCAAGCAACAGCACAATACTGTACTCCTCTCTCGTGATCACACAGAGGTTTTCGGAAAGTCGGCAGCCCTGGTAATAATCAAATTAGGCTACATATAGACCTATTGTATAACCAAATAAAAATGTACTTGCTCATAGGCCTACACACAAATAAATAGATACTAGAAAGACTGTAGCCTATGCCAACAACTTTGCTAGCCCAGTTGTAAACCCGTCACATGGTCAAACTCCCAGTTTCAGTGCTGGTAATGGTTAGATTACACGAGAGCAGAGCCACAACACTATGCTAAGGTTAAATGTTCTTGTCAAATAATAATAACTAATAATTAATGCTGACGCATAATGAATAATGTTGGATTAGGCCTACTATTTTTATTTGCTATTTCTATTTTCTATTTTGAAACAGTATTTTGGATAAAATAAAATAAATAAAAACCTTTGAATTCTGATTTGGAAGTTGATTTCCATGGCAACAATTGAAGCTTCGGGTCAGCCCTAGTTCTATCTGCCTTGTTGTTCACTATAAATAGCAAGGTTAGCTATATTTTTAAAAGTTCATTGTAGATCTTTAACAATATTCATATCCCGAGCAATAGTTTCCCACATGAGCGTCTTCTCTGTGATTTGTTCTTCCAGAGTATCCAGGCGTACATGGGGGAGGAACTTCTTCAAGACTTCATCAATTTCTGTTTGAATTACCTAGCAAAAATTAAACTACCCAGAAAGCGGTACATTCACACACAACCCACATTACAGTTGTGATGGGATCAGACTACACAATATCTTTGTCTTTCACGATGCTCCCCATGTCAGAATATGCCAAGTCTTGGCAACATAATAAGTATGTTGTGTCTATCCTTTAAGAGAACTTGAGGTAACGAATGGGATAACATGTCAAAACATGACATAAATGTAGCTGGCTACCAGGTTCTGACAGCAGCAACACCAGCATCCCTCTTCCTATTCGCCATGTTTACATATGTGCACCAGAGAGTTTTCTGTCATCCTATTGGTCAACATCAAGGAACACTTCGTAGGAGTTATCAAACTACGCAGAAAATTACAAAAAATCTAACATGCTATACTTTTCATCGGGGTGTTGTGGGGCGTCCCAGACACCACATCGCAAACTGCTGATTACGTCACACTATTTTCATATTGGGGCTCGCTGCTGGAAATTTGTCGGCAGCAACAAACGTGTGTCAAAATTTTACTGAATTTGTGTAGTCTGATCCCGGCATTAGACAGTTTTTTTTTAAGTTATAAGAAAGATGATAATTTTGCAGCGGCGTGCTAGCACGTTTACTTTGTCACTCTTTGTTTTGATCTCCTACATTCCACATTTGTGATAAAAATGACTTTCAGATGGCTTATCTAACTTTAATCATTGGGTGGGTGTGCACCTGACAGGGGGACATTCATAGAGTTTCGTAATGGGATGCTCAATGTTTCTCCCATTGGTCGAAGCTGCAGTCAAGAAGAAAGACTTGAGTTCTACGAACTGGACAAGGTTAGTCACAGCCTAACTTTGCATCTTTTTCTCTGCCACTCAAGCACTGATATGATTGTGTGTGTACTCTGCCTCCCTACAGAAAGAAAAGATTCGAGAGCAGTTTGTGTCTGTGCTTCAACAAGAGTTTAAAGGCAAAGGACTGGCCTTCTCTATTGGTATGACCTTTTACAAATGACAAACTCTTTAATTAAATTATTTTCAAGCTTTTTGGCATAAATTATCAAGGGCCAATGTCTAAAATAAAATGTAGGAATACAATTTACCATATAAAGATTTTTAAATAAACTAATCTAATCTAATAATTTTCTCGCTTTACCGTGGGCCATTTTTGGAGTTATCTAACATGAAATTAAACCAGCCTATAATTGCACATACATAAAATAAACCATGCTACTATAAAGAATATTGACTGAATGTTGATTACCGATCATTATGTGATGCATCGTCAGATGCAGCACATACTGTTGCCGGAAAGTCATATTATTATTATTATTATTATGAATATTATTATTATTATTATTATTATTATTAATAAGACTATTTTAGCGCGCCTATCTATGCCCGCAGTTTTGATCCAATCGATTCCATTCCAGTGCCCACATGTCTTGGGTATTGCAGTCCGTTGAAATAACATACAGCTAACTGATCTGTTAACGTTTTATATTTTTTATTATTATTTTTAATCGGTTTTTGGCCCCATTGAACTGAATTGGGAGAGAGTTTTCACAGTCTTTTGCCGCCATCTAGCGTCGATGTTATGTAATTGCAAGTTGTTATGTTAAGCTAAACTGACTGTCTTGGCTTGCAGCATTGGCTTGCAGCAATGACTGACTCCGTCTGGTTATTAAGTGATTGCCTCGTAAGACGCAATACTGTTATCATTAAGTTTCTTAATTATTATTGTTATAATAATAATATTACCCCCATTTTCCGGCACCTAAACACCTGCATTTCGCTTCCTTTGCAACGCCAAAATGTCAGTTCGAATGCCACGGACTCAGTGATTTGACAAGCATTTTTCATTTTGTTTTCGTCTTCGTCCTTACTGAAAATTGTAGTTGCGTTTAAGTCAAATTTTGGTCATTTCATTTTGTTTCGTTATAGTTAAGATTTAGTCAGTGTTAGTAAGTTTTCGTTTTCGTCAAATCTTCGTCAATGTTTTAGTCCTGACTCCTAAGGGGAATTAACATAAATGGCTCTGGTTCATATGCACACTTCTACACATAATTAAGCAACCACTTGAACAGTAGGCTAAACGTGGCGCCTGCATGTTTTTGGACTGTGGGAGGAAACCGGAGTACCCAGAGGAAACCCACGCAAACACGGGGAGAACACGCAAACTCCACACAGAGAGGCCCTTGGGCCAGGTGAGGATTGAACCCAGGAGTGTTCTGAGTCTTGCTGTGAGGCAACAGTGCTAACCACTGAGCCACCGTGCTGAGACGGCATCTAATACACTGTAAAAAATTATTTGGCCTTTTAGTTAGTTCAACTTGTTTTAATAAGTTAGTTGTACTAAAATTAAGAAAACATTGAGTCAACTTGTTATTTCAAGTTGGAACCTGACCAGCTGATCAAGCAAAACATATTAGTCAATGCAATTTAGACATTCAAGTTCACTGAAGAACAATTTAATTAACATACTGAAGACGTCACCTGACTCTTGACCGCATGAAGTAATAGTCATCGTTACTGCTATCCTGATAGGCCATTGAGGTAATACCTTTGCATATATCCCAGCAAGTTATAAGATGTAATATTAATGATAATACAATTTATTTGGATTGTGCTTTACTTTGCTAGAGTAATCTCAAAGTGATACAATCCCTGTTAAACATACATAGCAAATTATATAAGGCATATGAAAAATATATTTTTTTGCAACTCTTACTCTGAACACTGTTATCATTAATGACAATCCCTAAAATTACTGGTTCAAAAATTGTATTAATCACGTCTTGTGATTGTGTCAGACTAGCTTTATTAGCCTGGGTTGAGCTGACGAATCTTAAAGCAGCTCTACGGATGCTGTATCGGTGCTTATGCTAGGCGGAGTTTGACTGACATGCAGTGATAACCGGGAACAATAGTGGAAGTTCCCGTGGGAGGCAAGTCAAACATATGTTCCCCTTCTGTTACCTATTGTGAAAAAAAAGGTGTTTGTTGGGGGTTCCTGATGTGTTTGCGTTAAAGTTCTGTATCGAGAAAATGTATTTATTCAACTTTCAAATATATGTCAATATCATTAAATAATCAGTTCGCTGTATGTCAATTTCGTCAAATTGACTTTTCATAGTGAGTTGCATGAACTTAAATTGAAGTACATCAAACTAAAATAACGAAGTTGCCAGAACCTATTCTTTGCTCATCTTACTCAAAATCTTAAGGCAGCCAGGTTACTCATAATTATAAGTTGAGCCAACTTTATTTTTTTTACAGTGTAGGTGGGCTTCCCTGTAGCACATATCAAATACAACTGAAAATTGAGCTTCCCCTCCAAATAGTCTACCTCAATTGAAAAGTATGAGGTAGCCCATTTTGACAGGGAGAAATTACTGCTCATGCGCTACCCTGTTTTGAACTAAATGCATACTTTTTGAACACATTAAAGCATTGTCGGTGAAAGCTTGACCTTGTTGAAAATAAAATCAAACGGTAGTACTTCATCGTCATGTGTCCACCATTATATTATGATGAAGAGGCACTACCGATCTGGCGGCAATAAGCCCCCTTGTCAACAAACAGGGTTTGGACCGCAGTCCGCTTGTGCTGCAGGGGTAGGTTCTGCGCGCTAAGGCGGTCAGTCGAATAACTGCGATGCAACACATCACATTTGCGCAGGGAAATGCATTTCTTGTTACAACGTTATTTTGTTTAGCCCCTGCAAGACTGATTTGCTATCTAAAGGCTCCAGTATACGTCAAGTGAAAGCGAACTTTTCCTGTTCGCCTGGTTCTCTTTCGCTTGTTCGCCGGGGCTTGTTCGCTACTGATTTGAGTTTGCGGTAGCTTACACCCCGATACAGCAGGGGGAACCTAACGTTACGGATCGCAGCAAAACATACGAATGGTTAAGAGTTTTAAAAGTGTTTATATTTTTGAGCCTCTTCAGTTTAGCTGCTCTCAAAAGTATGCATAGTTAAAGATAAAATTCCAAACTTTTAATACATTTATTTATTTATAATAATTTTAATAAGTGCTGCTGTGACCTAAACAAACAGTAAATGCTGAGTAGCGTGAAGGCAGCGACATTAGTCACATTAGTGGCGTGACGTATCCACACATGGCGCCGAAATCTCAGTTCTGCCTTCAAAATAAGAGTTCCTCTTTGAGTTAAATGCAGTGCAACCAAAATACTAATAACAAATGACCAATAAAGTGTTACATAATTTTTAGTCACAATAACGAGCACGTTCCACTGCAATTGGCCAAAAAACTTTAAAATTAAAAAAGTGTAACTCTCAAATTATTGTGTTTTAAAAAAAATAATGTTTTTATGGAATATGACAAAATAAAATATATATAAAAAAATAAGGTTAACTAAAACAATAAAGTTGCTTCAGAAAAACTATACTTTGTCTAAGTAATTGTATATATTTTCATGAAATAAAGAGACATGTCCCTAATTTAGCTCAAAAGGTTTGACTTCAAAGGTCAGATGGTTATCTGAATAAATTACCCTCTTTTCTAAATAAAAAATAGTACTTCTCAGTGAAACACTTTTTTTTGGGGGGGGGGGATATTCAGAATTAATCCTTAGAGCTGAGCAATTAAAGGGTAGACAGAAGTTCAAAGGTTCAAAGACCAAGGTCATTTAAGTCAGAAAATTTCCTAAATTACTCTATCATAACTTCATTAGATTTAACCAGGTATATCTCAATTAAATAAAGATGTCTCAGTCAAACCATACGTTTTCCTTACTTTAGACCCTCTGCTAATAATATATGCAGAGCTTACACTTAGGTTTGCGCAAATGCATATGCTGTAGAGGTTCAAAGGTCGCATATGTCTCAAAGTCTAAAGAAAGGTGTTTTTTTCTCTGTAAAGCCATAATTACATTAAACCTGCTTATCTAAGTGAAATATAGAAGATGTCTCAGTAAAACTATATATTTTTGTTTACCTTAGACCCTCTGCTAACAATATATGCAGAGATCATACTTAGATATGCGCAATTGCATGTGCGGTACAGGTTCAAAGGTCACATATGTCTTAAAGTCTATAGAAAGGCGTTTTTTCTCTGTAAAGGCCTCATTACATTAAACCTGTTTTACCTGTATGAACAAAAGCAGATGTCTCAGTAAAACCATATATTTTCCTTTACCTTAGACCCTCTGCTAACAATATATGCAGAGGTTATATTTAGATTTGCGTAATTGCACGTGCAGTAGAGGTTCAAGTCTCAAAGGCTATAGAAAGGCGTTTTTTCTCTGTAAAGGACTCATTACATTAAACCTGATTTATCTATATGAATTATAGAAGATGTCTCATCATCATCATCATCATCATCATCATCATCATCCGCTTTGTCCGGGGTCGGGTCGCGAAGGTAGCAGTTCCAGCAGGGCATTCCAAACTTCCCTTTCCCGGGCCACATTAACCAGCTCTGACTGGGGGATTCCAAGGCGTTCCCAGGCCAGTGTGGAGATATAATCCCTCCACCTGGTCCTAGGTCTGCCCCGCGGCCTCCGCCCAGCTGGACTTGCCTGGAACACCTTCCTAGGGAGGCGGCCAGGTGGCATCCTTACTAGATGCCCGAACCACCTCAACTGGCTCCTTTCTACGCAAAGAAGCAGCGGCTCTACTCCGAGTCCCTCACGAATGGCTGAATTTTTCACCCTATCCCTAAGGGAGATGCCAGCCACCCTCCAGAGGAAACTCATTTCCGCCGCTTGTATCCGCGATCTCGTTCTTTCGGTCATGACCCACCCTTCATGACCATAGGTGAGAGTAGGAACGAAGATAGACCGGTAGATTGAGAGCTTTGCCTTCTGGCTCAGCTCTCTCTTCGTCACAACGGTGCGATAAAGCGACTGCAACACCGCACCCGCTGCTCCAATTCTCCGGCCCATCTCTCGTTCCATTTTCCCCTCACTCGAGAACAAGACCCCGAGATACTTGAACTCCTTCACTTGGGGTAAAGACTCATTCCCTACTTGGAGTAGACAATCCATCGTTTTCCTGCTGAGAACCATGGCTATAGATTTGGAGGTGCTGATCCTCTTTCCAGCCGCTTCACACTCGGCTGCGAACCGATCCAATGAGTGCTGCAGGTCGCAGACCGATGATGCCATCAGGACCACGTCATCTGCAAAAAGCAGTGATGCAATCCTCTGCCCACCAACCCGCAGCCCCCCTCCCCCGCGGCTACGCCGTGAGATCCTGTCCATGAATACCACAAACAGAATAGGTGACAAAGCGCAGCCTTGGAGGAGGCCAACCCTCACCGGAAACGAGTCCGACTTACTGCCGAAGACCCGGACACAGCTCTCGCTTTGGGAGTACAGAGATTGGATGGCCCTAAGTAGAGACCCCCTCACCCCATACTCTCGCAGCACCTCCCACAGTATCTCCCGGGGAACCCGATCATACGCCTTCTCCAAATCCACAAAACACGTGTAGACCAGATTGGCATACTCCCAGGCCCCCTCAAAGATCCTCGCGAGGGTAAAAAGCTGGTCCGTTGTTCCACGACCAGGCCGGAAACCGCATTGTTCCTCCTCAATCCGAGGTTCGACTATCGGTCGAACCCTCCTTTCCAGCACCCTGGAGTATACTTTCCCGGGGAGGCTGAGTAATGTGATGCCTCTGTAGTTGGCACACACTCTCCGGTCCCCCTTTTTGAACAGGGGACCACCCCGGTCTGCCACTCCTTAGGTACTGTCCCCGACTTCCACGCAATGTTGATAAGACGTGTCATCCATGACAGTCCCTCAACACCCAGAGCCTTCAGCATTTCTGGACGGATCTCATCAACCCCTGGGGCTTTGCCACTGTGGAGTTATCTGACTACCTCAGTGACCTCCACCAGGGAGATTTATGCTGATCCCCCATCATCCTCCAGCTCTGTCTCTACTATAGAGGGTGGGTTTGTCGGGTTCCGGAGTTCCTCAAAGTGTTCCTTCCACCTCCCAATCACCTTGTCAGTTGAATGGTTGGAACTTGGATGGTTCCCTGCTTTCCCCTCCTGAGGTGTCGGATGGTCTTCCAGAACCGCTTTGGTGCCAGCCGAAAGTCCTTCTCCATGGTTTCTCCGAACTCCTCCCACACCCGCTGCTTTGCCTCTGCCACGGCCGAGGCTGCAGTCCTTTGGGCCTGTCGGTGCCTTGCAACTGCCTCCGGAGTCTCCCGGGATAGCATATCCCGGAAGACCTCCTTCTTCAATCGGACGGCTCCCCTGACCACCGGTGTCCACCAGGATGTTCGAGGGTTACCGCCCCTTGAGGCACCTAAGACCTTGAGACCACAGCTCTCAGACGCAGCTTTAGCAATGGAGGCTTTGAACATCGCCCACTCCGGTTCAATGCCCCCAGCCTCCACAGGGATGCCAGAGAAGCCCCGCCGAAGGTGTGAGTTGAAGGCCTCCCGGACCGGGGACTCCTCCAGACGTTCCCAGTTCACCCGCACTACACGCTTGGGCTTACCAGGTCTGTCCAGAGGCTTCCCCCGCCACTTGACCCAACTCGCCACCAGATGGTGATCAGTTGACAGCTCTGCCCCCCTCTTCACCCGAGTGTCCAAAACATATGGCCTCAGGTCCAATGATACGATAACAAAATCGATCATCGACCTTCTGCCTAGGGTGCTCTGGTACCAGGTACACTTATGAGCATCCTTATGTTCGAACATGGTGTTTGTTATGGCCATTCCATGACTAGCACAGAAGTCCAATAACAAGCCACCACTCAGGTTCAGATCAGGGAGGCCGTTCCTCCCAATCACGCCTCTCCAAGTGTCTCCATCATTGCCCACATGTGCGGTGAAGTCCCGCAGCAAGACTACAGAGTCCCCCTCAGGAGCCCCATACAAGGCTCCATCCAGGGTCTCCAAAAAGGCCGAATACTCCGAACTGCTGTTCGGTGCATAGGCACAGACAACAGTCAGAGTTTTCCCCCCCATGACCCGCAGGCATAGGGAGGCGACCCTCTCGTCCACTGGGGTGAATTCCAACATAGAGGCACTTAGCCGGAGACTTGTGAGTATCCCCACACCAGCCTTGCGCCTCTCACCCTGGGGAGCTCCGGAGAAGAATAGAGTTCAACCCCTATCCAGAAGTGAGGTTCCATAGCCGAGGCTGTGCGTAGAGGTAAGCCCCACCAGATCCAGCTGGTAGCGCTCCACCTCCCGCACAAGCTCCGGCTCCTTCCCTCCCAGAGAGGTGACGTTCCACGTCCCCAAAGCCAGCCTCTGCCACCCGGGTCCGATCCGTCGAAAACCTCTGCCTTCACTGCCACCTTTCTGGCAGCGCACCTGACCCCCTTGGTTTATCCCGCGGGTGGTGAGCCCACGGGACAGAGAAGGAGAGATGTTGGTGTTGTCCACGTTGCTTTTTCAGGCTATGCCCGGCCGGGCTCCGTGGCAAGCCCTGCCACCAGGCGCTTGCTGACGGGTCCTCCTCCTGGGCCTGGCTCCAGAAGGGGGCCCCGGGCTTCCTCCGGGCCGGGTATCATCCTCTCTTATAGTTCTATCCATGAGGGTTTTTGAATCATTCTTTGTTCGGCCCCTCACCCGAGACCAATTTGCCATGGGAGACTCTACCAGGAACACAAGGTTCCAGACAACACAGCCCCCAGGTTCATAGGGACACACAAACCTCTCCACCATGATAAGGTGATGGTTCCCGGAGAGGAGAAGATGTCTCAGTAAAACGATAAATTTTTCTTTAGCTTAGACCCTCTACTAAAAATAAATGTAGAGATTATACTTAGTTTTGCGCAATTGCATGTGCTGAATCTTTTCAAGAGACCTGGTCTAGTCACAGTTGAAAGGCCACGATGGAACTTTTTGATTAAAGTTAGTAGTGATTCAAGTAAAGTACATGACACATATTTTAAATATATATTTGTTTACTGATTGGTTAGTCCCCGTAAGGTCATGTCCGGACAGGGGTTTACTTCAAAATGAATCAAAGTTTTACCGTCAAAAATAAAGGGAACACAGAGGTAAATTAATTTGAAGGCAAGGAGTGCTGGACTTTTTCGTGCCCGTTTGAGAAAGAAAATAGAGCATTACGACCAAACCCAGCGTTGACCACCACGCAGAGGCGTTTTGAAATGACAAAATTATGTTGTTAACTGTAGAAACATGGAAAGCTGGAATTATCAGTGATTGAATAATATATTCTTAAACCAGTCCATCAATCGTTGGATATTAAATAAACATGTATTTTTTTATTAAACTACTCAAAGTTGAGGATTTTTTCATATAACAACAAAACCTACGTTCTTTGGAAGCTAACTATGAATTAACAAGAGATCTATAGCTATAAACACTTCTATTTTGTGAAACTATTACACTGGAATAACTTAAAAGACTCAGATCCACAAAAACGTTCTATTTGAGTTGATTTAAACAGTCTCGAAACGGTACACAGCGCGGTTTTCTTCACCACTGCGTGAATACAGCTGCCATTGACTACACTGTAGCTGTTGGGTTTGTCCTGCCTATTAACAGCAGCCAGTGTCTTAATTTGGACATTAAGACGTTTGTTCTGCAGCATTCCAGAAAGCTGTCATAAACCAGTCACTGCATATAGAAATACTAGCCCTGTTTACACAACGAACACATTTAATTAAATTTTTTCTTGTGCGGGTTTTCTATACCCTGTCATTTCAATCACATAATATCCAAGACAGTTGGTACAAATGTAACAACATGCAAATACATAGCATCAACGGTAGATGGCGGTATATGACCGTGAAATCTCTTCCCAGTCAAAACCCTCTCTCCGGTCATTTTAATGGGGCCAAAAACGGATTAAAAATAATAATAAAAAATATAACACGTGAACCGATCACTTAGCTTGTATGCAAGCGCAATGGACTGCAATACTCAAGACATGCGGGCACTGGAATGGAATCGTTTGGGTCAAAACTGCGGGCGTAGATAAGGCTCCAAAAATAGGCCTAATAATAATATAACTTTCCGGTAACAGTATGTGATTGCATCATGCAATCACATAATAACATGACTTTCCGGTAACAGTATGTGATTGCATGACGCAATCACATAATGATAGCAGTGAATACACTGAAAGTGATCTAGAAATGTTAGTACGGTCAGGTATGAAATGTGGGGACAAATCTTTCAACAACATAGCAATCGGAGGAAGGTCCTTTTGAGTGTCAGGGGCATGGCAGAGAAAGGTGTAATGGAATATTTGGGACTTTACTAATTGCATGTATTCATATTATAAAAGTTATGCAAAGCTTGTGGCTCCTTGTTACGAATGTTTTAGTACCAAACCGTGTTTGTTCTAGCTGGGAAACAGGGTTATCTTCTAACACAAAAACATAATTATACAATTATACAGTGCCTTGCAAAAGTATTCACCCCCCTTGGCTTGTTACTTATTTTGTTACATTACAACCTGTAATTTAAATGTTTTTTTAATCTGAATTTTATGTGATGGATCTGCACAAAATAGTCTAAGTTGGTGAAGTGAAATGAGAAAAATATATATAAAAAATTATTTATAAAAAAAAAATATGGAAATTGGCATGTATGTATTCACCCCCTTTGCTATGAAGCCCCTCAAAAGTTCTGGTGCAACCAATTACCTTCAGAAGTAACATAATTAGTGAAATGAAGTCCACCTGTGTGTAATCTAAGTGTCACATGATCTGTCAGTATAAACACACCTTTTCTGAAAGGTCCCAGAGGCTGCAACACCACTAAGCAAGAGGCATCACACCATGAAGACCAAGGAGCTCTCCAAACAAGTCAGGGACAAAGTTGTTGATAAGTACTAGTCAGGGTTGGGTTATAAAAAAATATCCAAATCTTTGATGATCCCCCGGGGCACCATCAAATCCATCATCTTCAAATGGAAAGAACATGGTACCACAACAAATCTGCCAAGAGAGGGCCGCACACCAAAACTCACAGACCGGGCAAGGAGGACATTAATCAGAGAGGCAGCACAGAGACCAAAGGTAACCCTAAAGGAGCTGCAGAGTTCCACAGCAGAGACTGGTGTATCTGCGCATGGGACCACAATAGGCCGTACACTCCATAGAGCTGGGCTTTATGGAAGAGTGGCCAGAAAAAAGCCATTACTTAGTGTTAAAAATAAGATGGCACGTTTTGAGTTTGCCAAAAGGCATGTGGGCGACTCCCCAAATGTATGGAGGAAGGTGCTCTGGTCAGATGAGACTAAAATTTAACTTTTCGGCCACCAAGGAAAACGCTATGTATGGCGCAAACCCAACACATCCCATCACCCCAAGAACACCATCCCCACAGTGAAACACGGTGGTGGCAGCATCATGCAGTGGGGATGTTTTTCAGCAGCAGGGACTGGGAAACTGATTCGAGTCGAGGGAAAGATGGATGGTGCTAAATACAGGGATATTCTTGAGCAAAACCTGTTTCAGTCTGCCTGTGATTTGAGACTGGGACGGAGGTTCACCTTCCAGCAGGACAATGACCCAAAGCATACTGCTAAAGCGACACTCGAGTGGTTTAAGGGGAAACATTTAAATGTGTTGGAATGGCCTAGTCAAAGCCCAGATCTCAATCCAATTGAGAATCTGTGGTCAGTCTTGAAGATTGCTGTTCACAAGCGGAAACCATCCAACATGAAAGAGCTGGAGCAGTTTTGCCTTGAGGAATGGGCAAAAATCCCAGTGGCAAGATGTGGCAAGCTCATAGAAACTTATCCAAAGCGACTTGCAGCTGTAATTGCCGTAAAAGGTGGCTCTACAAAGTACTGACTTTAGGGGGGTGAATAGTTATGCACGCTGAAGTTTTCTGTTATTTTGTCCTATTTGTTGTTTGCTTCACAATAAAAAAAAAATGATGCAAACCTTCAAACAATCCGTTCTAATTCCAGGTTGTGAGGCAACAAAACATGAAAAATG
Organism: Galaxias olidus; assembly: GCA_026901105.3. NCBI lineage: Eukaryota > Metazoa > Chordata > Actinopteri > Galaxiiformes > Galaxiidae > Galaxias > Galaxias olidus. The sequence goes on from JAPMUY010003307.1 coordinate 19,753, forward strand.
CCAAGGGGGGTGAATACTTTTGCAAGGCACTTCAGGACATTTGTGTGATTACAAACATAATGTTGTACTTCAGTTCTCATTGTGAATGTCCTTGCTTGACTATTTTGTTCAGTTATTCCTTTAAGCAACCATCTAATCCTTAGAAAACTCAGATTTGGTTGTTAGGACACAGATAAGTTGGCTCCCTTGTGGAATTATCTCCGGTTGGGGAGAGGGTTTTAACATGCTTCCCATCCTGGCATCCCAAAGGTCCTTTGTCCAGACCCAGAAAGTTCTTAAGAAGGTTGTATAACCCCTGTCCTCCCGCGATACAAGAGCCATCGAGGTAACCATTGGCCTGTTTTTCCTACAGGCTGTAGGCGAAGCAGTGATGGATTTCAGTCATTTGGTGCTGCCTGGTAAAAACGGGCTGTGTGTTCAAGGGTCTTCGTTCTTTTATTTTTTGACGAAGTTTTGGGAAAAATTGCACTGAAAAAAATTTGTGGTCCACTGTGAATGGCCAAACTAGAATTGAACTTGAATTTGAGCTTGAAAAATGAAAACAATGTGCTTAAAATCCTCTAGCTTGAGATGTTATTTAAGGCAGAGGTGTACTGTAATTAACGTTTGAAGTCAAAATATGAAGTGAAGTGAAAAGGTAGGGTGAAATTCCCCTTTAGTGTAGATTTTATTTGTGTAATTGCCCCCAACAACAAATAAGCACACCTTAAGAAATTACAAGAAATTAGCTTTCAAATAAAACTACACACTTTCATAACACTTAAACTTCTTCAGTTATTGATTGTTCAATTTAGGTATGTCTTTATAGATATAAAAAAAACTTGATTGTGAAAAATCTAATCAAATTATGATTTAATTTCAACTGTTCTGCTAAAATAGCAGCTGTGTCTAGAAGGACTGATGTAAGTAAGCTGTCACAGCTAATTGTGCGCTGTACAATAATACGGTTTAATAATTTAGCTGCTAATTGCCACTATTTTATGTTTCGGTAAAGCAATTTAAGGCAAGTTAAAGCAATTTTAGGACCTATTTTGACAGGTTTATTGCCAATGTAGTACTTGCCATAGTAAGAATTGTAATTATATCATATTCTCTTTCTGGGCAGCATGGTGGCTCAGTGGTTGGCACTGTTGCCTCACAGCAAGAAGGTCCTTGGTGACCCGAGGGCCATTCTATGTGGAGTTTCCATGTGCTCCCCATGTTTGTGTGGGTTTCCACCGGGGCTGGTTTCCTCCCACTTACGAAAACATGGGAGGAGGTGTGTGTGTGTCTGATCTGTGTGTGCAAAAGTCTGTTGCAATATGTTTGGTGAGCAAGTCTGGCGCAAATTGGCTGCCGTGGTGTCACCCAGACTGACTGTTGTGTGTGATAGCTGTCTCTTCGTTTTGGCGACCAATTTGTAAAGCGCTTTCAGTCCCGAGAAAAGTGTTAAAAACTAAATCCAATGAACTATTATTAATTTCTTTAGAAATTAAAATATCTTAATTTAACCAAAAAAAGTCCGATATAATTTCATTTCAAATACCGAATCCACTAGTTTTACTCAGGACATTGTATGTCATTATTATAACTTTTATTTCTCTCCCAATCTCTCGCAGGTGGTCAGATCAGTTTTGATGTGTTTCCAGAGGGCTGGGACAAGCGTTACTGTCTGGGAATTGTAGAGAAAGACCAGTACTCTACTATACATTTCTTTGGAGACAAGACCAAACCTGTGAGTAGCTTGAATCTCATGAGTCAACTTGTGAGCAGTTAATGCTAACATTAGCAGAACAACATGATATAATTTGTATCACACCAATAATACTACTAATTACTACTTAAAGTGAGTGTGTTTTTCACAGGGAGGGAATGACTATGAGATTTATGCTGACCCTCGAACCCTTGGTCATGAGGTGACCAGCCCTGAAGACACGCTACGCATCTGTCAACAACTCTTCTTTTCTTGAGATAAAGTATAGTAGAATATTATGAGGGGAGGGAGTCTGAGTTTATTATTTCTTAAATACAATTATTAGAACCTCACATTGCCCTAAATGGATTAACCAACTTGTCCCAATGTGCCAAACGACCTTACCATGGCGTCCATTGTGAAAATAATAAGTTTAACGGGTATTTTTGGGATTAGTGTTCTTTAATAGGCCTATGTCAAATGTACCTTGATATTTCTAACCCAAAAGTGTAATAGATGAGAATTTTTTTATTGTATGTAAATAAAATCATGAAACGTTACGCATTTAGGCAGTTTTTTAAGTAACTGATTCACACCTTTTTACTTGAAACAATGGTACTAGCCAGGACAGTTATTACAGTAGAGAAAGGACACACAAAGGAAAACGTTCACTCTGAAACGGCTGTTTTAACGGAAATTATTGGCTGTAATTTTGTGAAACCACATCCCGAGTCAGTGCTATTTCATCCTTTCTACATATTTGAAAACTTCATATCAGAAAGGGTTTTACGATATTAAAAATGAGGCCAGAGCAATATAACTATGCTTGTCACGTTAGACTGTCAACAATGAAAACTGAAAAATACATGCTATTGCATCAGTCAGACAACTACGTTTGCTACAATAGCAAGCCCTAAATCTTTAACAGTCCCATAGAGCCAAGTATGTTACTCATGCCTCGGGCTGACCCGAATGCCTCGAAGCTTTGATCGTTGCTATGCTCAAGCTTTGATCGTTGCACACGTTGACCATGTGACAGGCTTGCAACCAAGGTTGCAAACTCTCACGCATCCAGCGTGACTCTCAGACTTTCATGCCCTGTCTCACGCTCTCACGCTACCAAGGCAAATCTAACGCCAAATCACTGCGACAGCAACAGAGATGAAAATAGGCGAATATATTACTAAGGTTAAAGACCCCGTCCACACGTAGCCGGGTATTTTTTAAAACTGAGGTTTTTTTGTGTGTTGGCCTTTCGTCCACACATAAACAGCTTTTTCCGTCACTGAAAACTGAGGTTTTGGAAAGCACTGATCAGGGTGGATTTTTTTAAAAACGTCGTTTTTAGACCCCGTCCACACGTAGCCGGGTATTTTTGAAAACTGAGGGTTTTTCTCCCTCGTTTAAAAGAAAATCTCTGTCCACACAAGCACGGTTAAAAAATATCTCCATCCACATGAAATCGCAAAAAAAACGCTGTCAAGAGAATGCCAAACCATGTTGGCCAATCAGAAGCTTGAAAAAAAAGGGTGCATTAGGGATTACCAAGGCAACCGTCAAAAGCTGACAGTTTGGCTACATGTAAACAAATGACATCTAAGGACCTAAAGGCGCACACTCTGATGTAACAAAGGAGAAATCTCTGGCTATGATCGTTTTTGGTGTCCACACGTAAACACTGAAAACGGCGTTTTTTTAAAAATCCACCCTAGCCAGCGTTTTCGAAAACCTCCGTTTTCTGTGACGAAAAACGCCGTTTACGTGTGGACGAAAGGCCAAAACAGATAAAAAAAACTCCGTTTTCAAAAATACCCGGCTACGTGTGGACACCAAAACGGTCAAAGGCGGTGCTTTTTCCTTTATTACATCAGGGTGTTCGCCTTTAGGTCCTTTTTGATGTCATTTGTTTACATGTAGCCAAACTGTCAGCTGTCAACGGTTGCCTATGTAACCCCTGACGCACCTTTTTTTCAGGCTTCTGATTGGCCAACATGGTTTTGCGGTCTCTTGACCGCGTTTTTTTTTTGCTTTGCGTGTGGACGGAGATTTTTTTTTTAACCGTGCTTGTGTGGACAAAGATTTTTTTTTAAACGAGACAAAAACCTCAGTTTTTAAAAATACCCGGCTACGTGTGGACATGGCCTATAAAATAGCTGAAGACCGGGTGTTTTATTTGGGTGTTTCCATCTGCACTCTGATTGGTAGGCCTACATTATCTCTGTGTTTAGATTGGACCACTGCAGTATACTGGCTGCCCAGATTCGCCTCTTCAAACATCTTCTTTGCTCTGTCATACCTGCATTTTAACTTATGCATCTTAAATTACTCTCTGATTGGTATGAGTTGCTCAAGCTTCACAGCTGACAGAAGGCGTTCAAGCAAGTCAGCCACACTACTAACCTGGCATTGATAAGCAATTTATAGGACAGCTATCAATCATGGACTATTCGAATAATTAATAGGCTATACAAACCAAGGGTGTTTGAACCAATTTAATAGCCTATTTCAGTGTTTCCGCTATGTACATTCAGCAGCGGCGGGCCGGTGTTCTGAAATTCTGAGCCTCCCCTCAGAATGGGCTTCCTGGTATCACATATTATCAAATACAACTGAAAATGTTGCCTCCCCTCCAAATGGGCTACCTCAATTGAATAGTATGAGGTAGCCCATTCTGAAAGGGAGAAATTACTGCTAAGAATGCGCTACCCTTTGATTTTTAAGTAAATGCATACTTTTTGAACGCATTAAAGCCCTGCAGCCCATTTTGACAGGGAGAAATGACTGCTCAGGATGCGCTACCCTGTGTTTTGAAGTAAATTCATACTTTTTAACACAGTAAAGCCCTGGTAGGCCATTTTGTCAGGGAGATATTACCACTCCGATTAAGGATCAGACGCTCCATCCACTCCATTCACTTTGCTCAACTCGAACAAGACAGGACATCAATCAGCCAAGCAAAGGTTGTCACAAACTCATGACAATCAAATAAACAACAGCACGAGCCGAGGTGCCATCACCAGTGTAAAAGTAGTATTGCCAAACTTTCTCGCCAATCACCATAATATGGTGTATGCGTTAGATAAAGAACTCATAAAGCTACCTATTTTCTACAGTGCTGTTATTGTATATTTAAATGTGAAACATTTGTGAATAACTAACAATGAATTAATGTAATTATGAATAATATCACTGGGCGGTGGCCAAGAAGCATGAACCCCATTAAAGGTGCAGTGTGTAAGTTTGAATTTCTAGCAATAGATTACATTTAAAAAAAAAAATTACGTTTATTACATACCTCCTGGAGGATATGATTAAACCAAATGTTCAGAGAGAAGGTGCGCTATATATGAGCGCCCTGGGACCTGTATCAGCTTTTAAAAAATCTAGGAACGCCTGCCTATCCCCAACCAATCAGGAGAGTTTTTGCAAGGAGTAAGGGCTACCCGCCTGTCAATCACCTCGCGTGCACACTCCTAGGTAATATTCCTGCTTACAGCGTCACCCTCCAAACAAATTTGTTGTTACAATTCGCGTCGCAGACATAAGTAGCAGTGGTGTGAACTATTTCTGTAGTTGCAAGGCGGCTGAAGTCGTTGCATGGCGTCGCAAAAGACTTGGCTTGTCAAATCGCCAAGTACAGTTTTAGAACGTTAGGAAGTATCGTGCCAGACTTATGTCAAAAATGCATTATTCGTTTACATGCATATTGGATATACTCGGCAACGTATAGTAGCTATGGTGCCAATCGCAGCCAAATAAAAACGATTGTCATGCACTAGCTCAAACTAATCGGGGAATCAAATTATGAAATAGTTTTTAACTAGTGGCAGCACGGTGGCTCACAGCGAGAAGGTCCTTAGTTCAATCCCCACCTGACCCAAGGGTCTTTCTGTGTGGAGTTTGTGTGTTTGCGTGGGTTTCCTCCGGGTACTCCGATTTCCTCCCACAGTCCAAAAACATGCAGGTTAATTGGTGACTCTAAATTGTCCGTAGGTGTGAATGTGAGTGTGAGTTATTGTCTGTCCCTATGTGTCGGCCCTGTGATAGACTGGCGACCTGTCCAGGGTGTACCCCGCCTCTCGCCCTGTGTCGGCTAGGGATAGGCTCCAGCCCCCCCCCCCCCCCCGCAACCCTGCATAGGAGCTAATGGATGGATGGATGGATGGATGGAT
>JAPMUY010003309.1:0-42500 GCA_026901105.3 Galaxias olidus
AACCAGATAATCAACCCAACGGATCATAAACATCAGAAAAAACAGAACATCCACACAGGCTGAAATGAAAAACCAGATAAATCGAACCCAATGGATCATAAACATCAGAAAAAAACAGAACATCTCACACAGGGTGAAATGAAAAACCAGATAATCAACCCAACGGATCATAAACATCAGAAAAAACAGAACATCCACACAGGCTGACATGAAAAACCAGATAATCAACCCCAACGGATCATAAACATCAGAAAAAACAGAACATCCACACAGGCAGGGGAAAGGAATGTCAAAGAATGGAATGTCACATCCTGGAGAGGAGGAGGAGGAGGAGGAGGAGGAGGAGGAGGAGGAGGGACAGAGTTATGTACACATCCCTAAGAGAAGGATGAGGAGGATGAAGAGAGGAGTGGAATGTCAAAGACCAAGTGGAAGATCCTGAATATGTGGGCCCACATCCTGGAGAGGAGGAGGAGGAGGAGGAGGAGGAGAAGAAGAGAAGGATGAGGAGGAGGAGGAGGAGAGAGGAGAAGAAAAAGGACCAGAAGGCTTACAGTGTAGAAACAGACCAGACAGAATGGGAAATGTTATGTAGCTGTGCTGATCTACATGATCAATAGAAATGCTGTGCAGCTGTGTGGATGCTATGTAGCTCTGTGGATCTACATATGTGATCAATATAAATGTAATGTAGCTCTGTGGATCTACATATATGATCAATATAAATGCTATGTAGCTGTGTGGATCTACATATGATCAATAGAAATGCTATGTAGCTGTGCAGATCTACCTATGATCAACAGAAATGCTATGTAGCTGTGCAGATCTACATATGATCAATATAAATGCTATGTAGTTGTGTGGCTCTGCATATGATCAATATAAATGCTATGTAGCTGTGCTGGATCTACCTATGATCAACAGAAATGCTATGTAGCTGTGCTGATCTACATATGATCAACAGAAATGCTATGTAGCTGTGCAGATCTACATATGATCAATATAAATGCTATGTAGTTGTGTGGCTCTGCATATGATCAATATAAATGCTATGTAGCTGTGCTGATCTACATATGATCAACAGAAATGCTATGTAGCTGTGCTGATCTACATATGATCAATAGAAATGCTATGTAGCTGTGCCGATCTACATATGATCAATAGAAATGCTATGTAGCTGTGCTGATCTACCTATGATCAACAGAAATGCTATGTAGCTGTGTGGATCTGTACATATGATCAATAGTTCATGTAAGAGGAGGAATCAGGACAGCAATGAGTCATCCTTAGAGTCAGTCGAGAGAGTTACAATCACAAAGACACTAAACCAGTAAAAACTGATGCGCTGGCTCCAGCTTCTAGTACGTGTCTGTTCTACGTGGAGTACGTCTACGCAGTGCTTTGGGTCTGGTACACAGACACGCCTCAAAGTGCTTAAATCCCTGCTGCATACATACACACACACACACACACACACACGCACACACACACACACACACACAGCAAAGTGAGGAAAAAGCAAATCAATATCATATCAACATTAGGTGTGACCACCCTTCGCCTTCAAAACGGCATCCCCTGCCTAAAATGTATGCACAGTACTGTATATATATATATATACTGTATATATGTTCATAAACGGAAATGAACGGGCTGAGTGATGGACAGAACAAAGCAGGAATGGAAATACCTTCTTGTCTCTCAACCTGCTTGAGTTGGTGGAGGCGGCTAAGCGAGGGAAGCGAGCACATGCTCAGATATTTACAGAGCAGAAATGAGGTGTGGCCTACTGCATGTTTGGGCCAAAGAACAGCAGCGTGCTTGGAAGGAAGCTGGCGGGAGGAAAGGGAAGCAAGCCGGCTCAGGGGAAGGAGGAGCAGGAGGAGGCATAGGGCAGCTCAGAGTATCTGGGATGAGCACTGCAGAAAGGGAGGCTAGCATGTAAAGAACTAAACACACCGTTTGGTTTTAAAGTGTACTTGGATGGTAGAGAGTGCCCACAAACACTTCCAAAAGCAACCCGTTGCACTGCACTCTGGTCCAGTGATGAGTTATGAAGCACTGGTAGTGTTGTGATGATCCGATTTGCCAGATGAGGGCAGCAGATCACTCTGGACAAGCTTCGTTTCCAACGAGCATGTTTTGATCTCAATGATGGTAACGTGGGCATTCTGCTCGCCTTATGATGGGCAAGTCTACATTTCTATTATGTGAACAACTGATCTTACAATTCTCAATACTCGCAGACCATGGCCATCTTCATTGCAAAACTGTATGTCTATTTCTAAATTCAATTTGGAATCCTTCAACTTTGCATCTGTCTATTTGCTTGTTTTGCATCTCAATTTCCTCTTTCATAACAAGCCATGCCAATCAGGGTCATGTACAGCTGAGCCCAGCGGTACAGAGTTGTAAGAGAAGGGAATCTAAGTTTAGCTAGAGAGCTGGTTCTAAAGACAGCCATGTGCTCGGTCTAATATTAGACTCTTCGCAGTTAATCAGAGGAGCAGTCTAAGCAGTGCTTGGCTCAGGCTCGGTGAAGCTCAGCTAGATATTTTTTCTTCTGCTCTATGGCTGACTGAGTGACTGACTGGCTCGCTCCCTCTCTTCTACTTGGCCAGGCCAGTCAGCCTCTTTTAACGAGGAGCCGACATGTAAGCGTCCGTCAGGTGAGGTAGCCTGTCCAGGGGTACAACCCTAAATTTGACCAAGCAGGCAGTCCAAGTCGTATTTCAAGACCCTCATAAGAGTTTGTAAGCTCTGAGTCGTATTTTAAGACCCTTACAAGAGTTTGTGAGCTCTGTCGTATTTTAAGACCTTTATAAGAGTTTGTAAGCTCTGAGTCGAGGCCAGGGAAATGAGAAAAAAAACATGGTGTGCGTAAACTTTCCAGAGTAGGGGGTATAATAATCTATGCTGGACAAAAACACATCCATTTACAATGTAGCACTCATAAACACAGATGCACCTGCAGTGTTTGGCCTGAACTAAATCAAACTAAAACATGACACCCCGACTTGCCCCGCCCTCTTCCCACGGTGAATCTTTTCTTTGCCTCACAACAATGGCCCCGGTTTTTTGTTTTGCCTGCTGGGTGTCTTTATCACTGACCAGATCTGGGGTCGACTACTGCTTCCTTGCACAGTCTGTGTAATCTGCCACAGTCTATTCTAAGTGGAGGAATTGTGGTCTCTGGGCTGTGTGTACTCATGCCTTATTTGGGGCTGCCCCACTCTGTGAGAGTTCACACAAACCATGTGTCACTGCTGCCTGAGAAGGGTAAAGATAAAGGCAAAAATGGGAGGGGGAGGCAGAACAGTCTAGAAGAAGAAAAATGAATGAAGAAGTAAAAAAAAAAAGAAGAAGAAGGGCTAGTTTGTAACACAGAAGGTGTGGTCGAATGGAAAAGATGAGAGATGCATGAAGGCTGGGTTTAGTAAGGGGAGATTTGGGGAAGGGGGTGGTTATTGTTGAGAGCCAATGGGGAGCATAGGAGTTGGACGTTTCGGAGTGTGAGATGGTCAGTCCTCACACGACACACTACCCAGATTAAGGAAAGGAAAACAGACAGGAGGAAAGAAATGCGGCAGGGTAATATCTCAGTGTGGGTTTGACAGCTGCTTCCCCCAGCAGAGGAGACTAGAGTCAATAAACAGACTTAATGGTCCGTGACTTGGGACAATCCTTTTTCCTTTTATTTTTATTGGAAAGACAAAGGTGGACCTATTGACCGGACCAGGCCGGAGTTGGGCCATTCCACCTGTGCTCTTCTTAAGGGGAAAAGAGAGTGAGGGACAGAGTCAGAGTCCCAGTCTCCAGCCAGACAAATTCCCCGTCCAGACAAAAACATGTTCTCCTCTTCCGGGATCAATAATTCATATGCACGAGAGTTCCTCTGGGTCAGTCCAGTACGAGGCGGGCTGCGGTGGCTCCTCAGTCAGCGTCCTCAGTGAAAAAGAAAGGGAGAAAGAAGTCAAGTGAGAGAGAGAAGACTGAAAAAAAAAAAAAAAAAAAAAGAGGAGGGGAGCCTATCCCCAAAAAACACTGAGTGGAACTCCAGGAGGAGACCTCTGAGACAACGGTAAGCCGGCGATAGAGGAACAGGAGAGGGTTTTAGCGGGACTATGAAGGCTATGCAGAAGAACCAGGGACGGACGGACCAGATGTTGGGAGCCATGGCCGACATGCTAACCTCCCTGGCCATGCCTAATCAGCAGTGGGTGAGTGACGCGGCGCACACTGCTAGGCTGATGTTACGGGGTGATTACGGTTGATTGGATCAGTCGTGTCGTTTTTCCAGGGTGTCTGTTTGGACACCCCATGGAGTGAATGTCAATGGGGAACCTTGCTGTGACATGCCAAATTACAAACGTCACTACATTTTTGATAGTGATTTTAAATACTGTTTTTTTTTGGTTTAGTCTCTTGCTACTCTATATCAAATATGTATGTCCTCCGTTTGAAAGAGAAATAGGAACCCAATGCAGTACCTAATGCTTATGTGAGTGCACAGATCAATACGTGGGCTAAGACAGCAGAAGAGCATATTATAATGAATACCCATACTACATACTTACACTAAAGGTGTGACGTTTTCAAATGGTGTCCTGGAATCATCAGGGCATGACCGCTGCCTCACAAATCTGACGTGCTTGTGTTGGTTGGCATGACCTCAAAACTGAAAGAGATGGCAATGGCATGGACATTTAAATTGACCAAAAATATAAAGAAATACAATTTTAAACTCCAAAACACGGGTTAAATAATGACATGGTGCAGGACTACTCACTTTTAACTCAGGAACTAGTGTTGTAACCCCAACGAGGCACTTACAAACCCCCAGCTCAGATAATTTGATCATACAAACAGTTTGAGAGTGATAAACGTCTGAGACCTTTTGACAGGCTGAGACAAAGTCACAGCCAGACAGAAAAAGAGCTTGGCAAGAGGTGGGCTGTGCTCGGCAGAAATATTGGGGAGAAATCTTGTTCCTCGGTTACAGGATGTGGAGTGTTGCGATTAATACATGTAACCTAAACAGACTCATGCAGCCCATAACATCTCACTGCATCACCTGCAACTATAAATGATTTTCTCTTGAACTATTTAGCTCTTTCTTTTCTTCCACGTCCATCTCTCTCTCTCGCTCTGTCTCTGTTTAGTATGACACACACCCAAAATGTAAACACAAAAGTGCTGGAGGTCTTGGCATAGACACGTGCCCTGTCGGCTTTCAAAAGAAACTCGAGAATGTGAGACAGCATTTAGTTTAAATAAGATCATTATTCAAATAAATGTCATTTCAACCTAATTCTTTGTCTTGGTTTAGTGTGTGTGTGCATGTGTGTAAAGAGTGATTATAGTTTAACACACTATGATTTGTCAATTTAAGTCCCATCTGTACCTGTAATTGAAATCTTCCAAAGACAATTGAATCTTGACAGAATTTGATTGAACAACACCAACTTGCAGTTTGAAAAAGTAATCTTTAAAATCTTTAAATAATAAAACATTTTTAAATGCTAACATCACATATTAATATGCTAATACTCAGGACAACCAGTAGTTTCCACTTTAGCCAACTGGATAATTATTTTACAATAAAACGATCACTCTCCGTTTCTGAAGAGGAGCGATAACTCACTGTTGGCCTCTATTAACCTTCATTCTGCTGCTGGTGAAAACAACAAACAGAACTGGATTGTGGTCTAACACACAACGCTTTTCCTAGGCTCGCGTCAAGCACAAAATCAGTCCAAAACTTTTCCAAGACCAATTAGAGGGTGCAAGGATTCATCAAACACTTCTGAATGAGAGTGACGCTGCAATTAATACCTTTAGGTTATGACTGCATGAGTATAGGTAATAGGTAATAGGTAATCTTATTGCTGAGGGTCCCACAATTCACAAAGGCATCTCTGTGTTCAGCCTGTAGATGGAGGAGAAAACCCCCCAGCGAGTCAGGAGGGGACCAGAGGGGTTGGCTCAGGTCAATGGGACCCAGAAGGGCTGAACTGGGAGCAGGGTTCCCATGCCAACCTGGAGACAAGAGACAGAGCAGGTAAGACGTGTAAGCCTTTACGAAGTCACTAAAGCAAGTCTGTGTCCACAAACCAAGACTGCTAATCCAAACACTGGCCTCACCAAACCAGTCTGATCTCATGGACCCAGTTTACCCTGAGCAAAAATATTATTTTACTAGAATGCTTTTTGTACACAAAGGATTGGATTTCTGTTCATTGAGAGCAAGGGGCAACTCATCCACTCAATCAGATAGAGGTTGTTTACTTCTTCTGCTGGAGCATACAAGTATGGATCGCATGGTTTAGCAAAGTGACCTGAACACTAGGCCACTGTACCTGGGCTAATACTTGGGCATTAGCTTAGCATGTGTCCGCTACGTGAGGGACCGATGTAGCAATCTCTCTTATCTGATAGGTGTGATCATGTTAGTAATGAACTGGCGAGGTATCTGATTCAAATCACCGGAGTCCTGATGGTTTGTTGGAAATGAAACCCACCCTCTATCTGCACTGCAATTGCTGACAGGAGCTAATGACAGCATTTGGCAGGAGCGCTTACTTAATGTACCAAAGAAGCTGATTGCAGCACTGTGTTTATTTGTGCGTGGGTCTGTGTGCGTGTGAGGGAGTGTGTGAGCGGGCACACGTCAATGTATACGCGCAAGCGTGTGTGACAGTGCAACAGTTTCCAGATGCGTTGAAACAGATTCCGCTGATCTCCTTACATCCCCTAACCCCCCCCCCCCCTTTGCTCCTCTGGAGTTGGGGAAAACACATTATTGGTTGCTGCTATTCCAATTTTGCAGTGAGAGGTTTGCGTGCATTGACATTTTCCCCGAGTGCGACGGAACAAAAGGGGCTTTGTAGCTGGGTCTGGGTTTGGGTTCAGGGAGAAGGGGGTAGGGTGTTGTTGTTGTGTACTATGTGGTCGGACCCCTAACTGCAGCCTGGCGCAGAACATGGCGTTCGGAGGGAGACGGAGGAAGCTGTCACCGACGTTTACCTCTAATGGTTCTAATTAGACAGATTGTGCTGCTGAAGTTAGCGCGCCCAAATATTATCGTAGCTCACGGCTCACGGTTGGGGAGGGCTTTTAAGGGCAGCATGCATCATTCGTGACCTCGCTGCAGACTAAAGGGAAAGCCGGCCGTGTGTTCCCGTCGTTCAAATAAAAATTGTCTTTCTAAACATTCGAAAACTGACAGTGCATTACAGCGTAGGCGGCCCCTACCGGACCCGCTGTGGGTAGTATTGATTTCACAGTTTGTGCTGGCCACATTACATCATTGTTGTTCGGTTCTAGCGTAAGCTCGCACGCGGCCTGTGTGGGTTCTGTGTGAGTTTGCTCAAACACAGCAATGCCCTCACTAAGTACACAGCGGGACCGGGGTATGTTTGCAAACTGCGTCTCAGGCAAATGATGTGGCGGCCATAATTGCTTGAAAAGTCCCCGCTTGGATAAAATCTGCTGCCCTTTGTCGTTTCATTCCTTCTTTCCGAAACAGCATGCAGTATTTCCAACAAGTATAGCGGTGACATTTAGCCAACGATAGAAAGGTTATTCCACACATTCAAGCATGTGGTGGTTTGGCAGGGGTCTCATTTCCCCTGGCCCACGGTGGGCCCTGCTCCCAACTCTCAGCTGCGTCTGCGGAGGAAGAGGAAGAGAGGAGTCGCTTCTTCTTTGAGCTGGGCCTTAAGCCCATCTGGCCCAGATTAGCAACAAGAGGCCTTCTAGTGGCTTCATGGGAATAACAAGATGGTGCCAGCCTCCACTCTATCATGTGCCGTCATGCCTTTCATTTCCCCTCCGAGACTTTCCGTCCACCACGACTCTAGCTCGTTTGTGTGCGTACGGTTTACCGTATCTTCTCTCATAACATTTTCCTTTGCCCTTCTAAGTGATGAATTTATCCTCTCCTTCTTTTCCCTTCTTTCTCTGCTTTCCCCCACTCCCTGTTCTTCACTTTGTCTTTCTCTTTACCCAACTATGGCCTCTCACACCGGACCAGAGCTGTTGGTCCTATGTTTCTTCCACATCTCAGCGGGGTGTACCTCTTAACCCCCCCCCCCCCCCCCCCCACCAAGCCGGGCTCCTGGCCAAGCAGAGTGTGTCCACTGCCCATGTTTCATAACACACTGGCCACTGATGGATCACCACGTGTGTCCACACACTTTCTGGGTTTATGGTGTGGTCTTTGTCAGGCTAAAAGGCTTAAAACCACAACAACAGGAAACTGCAATCTTTTCGCAACCACGGTAAAGTGCTTGCCAGGCACACGCAAACAGACCTACTGCATGTTTCCATGGAACCCCAAGCGTTGTGATCTTTAAACACAGGAATTTGACACGTGTTCACTTATGTAACCTGTCCCAACAAAACCACAACATCTAAATGATAATTTTTTAAATCAAATAAGTACATGAAGCATTTAGTATTGTAGTAGAATGGAAAGCACACTTTATCAGAGTTGAATTAAACAATACTCAGTATATGAGCCCACGCACATATAGCACCGTAACCTCTGACCTCATGCTGCATCTTACGGTGTATGTGATAGGAATCAGAGAGAGGCTGTTATCAGTAAGTCTGAAAAAACGTTTTTATTTCTGGATCAGTAGTGGTGCCGGGAATATGGATGTTGGCAAAATATCAAAACATGGGTTCAGAAACAGGATTCAAAACGTACCTTTCAGAGCAGTGTAACATTGAAACATATAAATGTATTATTTGTTAACAGTAATGTTACATTTCTTACACCCAATAAGTGGCAGGTGGCCCAAACTATAAAATTGTAAAGGAGAACAGAATGAATTGTAATTGTAACCCATTCTGGCCTCTTGATTAATTCACGCAGACAAACCCCTCATGCCTTTTCCTCTTGCAGCTCCAGGTTTTTGTTTCTCTCCATGTCCTACTTGTCCTTTGTTGCATCAGTCCATAAACAGAATATCCTTGGTGACCTATCTACAAGTTATTGGTTGTAGAAAGATTTTGCACCGGGGGGGGGGGGGGGGGGGGGGGGGGGTATATTTGGACATAGTTGCGGGATACTGTGAACAACAACTTTGATTTATTTAGTTTAACATGACTAACCAATTTCTATGAGTGTCAAATGCAATATATTGTTTTATTCATACATGACTGTTGATGAATTTGTTCAAATTGTCAAATGTATACAATAATACATTATTGTTATAACTGTGGTACATAAATAGTGACATCATAGTATGTGCACAGGAAAGTACTAAGTACAAGTTTTTTTTAAACATGACATTACTAGTTAAATTATAGGGCTGTGTGTTATTGTATTTAGTCTCAATTTGTTTTATCTTTCAGTCGATGTTTGGGTTGACAATTCATAGCAATCGCATCTGTGAAATACAGATTATCTAAAACTAAAGCTTTTTTGACAGATTATTCAAACAATTACAAGCCCCAAAGATTATCCCTACGACATAAAAGCTCAGATGAAAGCTGAAAACTGGGCAGAGGCAAATAAAAGCACGCCTGTTTCTGTGACGAATAGCAATACCTCAATGAACTCCATCTACCCACGCTTTGATGGATGGCTTTTAGGGAGTACACTCGTTTGTTATGCCTGGGAATAAGGCACCAAGCACAACGTTTCTGTGTTGACCTTGACCACGACTACTGATAGGAGTGCCCATTCTGGGAAGGGGTTCTGTCTGCTGGGTACAATCTGGGGAAACGTGCTATCTAGGGAGTAGTCCCACCGAAACCATGCTCTCTACTGTGTACTGTGTGTGTGTGTGTGTGTGTGTGTGTGTGTGTATGTGTGTGTGTGTGTGTGCAGTGAATGCCCTTAAATGGACTGGGATCCCTTTGGAATGGGGATCCCCGCCGTTCATAGTGTAAGGCAGGGGAGGCACCGAGGCAGACCTACGGTATGCTGACTTACTGCTATGCATCACAGTGGTTTACAGTAACACAATGTTTGTGTGAATAATGCACACCAGCTTTGGTATGTCTACTGCTGGGTGAGTGTATCCATGCAGAGTGACCAGCTGTTTTCCACGCTGAGCCAATGAGCGAGGTTGGCTGAGCTGGTCTAGGGCGGCACAGAAAGAATAGGAAGATACACCTCACAGGTCACTGCTCCAAGAACTGGCTGTCGATATTCAAAACCGGAGCAGGAACAACTCAAAACAAAAGGAAGGTATGCGCCTACGGTTGTAGATTCAAATGTACTGCACACAGGCAAGTAGGTGAACCCACAAACACAGGTAAAACACTTTAATGTGTCTCTAACATCGGATAATTCTTTTCTTGATTTGGTTACTGGCGTGTGCCTGCGAGGGAAAACACCGCATGACAAATATCCCTTTTGAACCAACATTTAGTGAACAATATAAACTACAGGCTTTTTTTGAACCATTAACTATTCTGAGAGAAGGGTGTCTTCATGTGTGGCCAGCGTTCTGTGTGGGCATCCAGCCAATGTTTAGCTAGCGCTCCCCACTTCGGGTGGCGCCTTTGCTCAGGTCTAAGCCTGAGTCACATTCATTAGCCTCGGTGTTCGCACAAACAGCCAAGAGACGGAGATGAAGGAGCGAGCCAAACGGTGTGGCTGCAAGCCTCTGATCCCAGGTCAGCCAGAGGGAGGACGTTGTTACCGCAGACAGTCTCCAGGTGTCCAGCTCCACGCTCACACACACACACACACCCACTCACCCACGCGCGCGCGCGCGCACACACACACACACACACACACACACACACACACACACACACACACACACACACACACACACACACACACACACACACACACACACACAACTGAACAGAGGAGCTGAATGAAGAGGTGGCAGAGACTGCCAGGGTTGAGGAGTGAAAGGAAGCGTGTGTCGTTGAAAGACAGGCTTAGGCCTTTCTGTGTGAGCTGTGTGCATATGGTGAACTTTATAATACTGTGTTTGTGTGGGTGTGTGTTCTAGACACTGTGTGCGGAGATGGTGAGGGGGCTGGTTATCAGTACAAGCTACTTTAGGAAGGATATGTCCTACCCATCCAAGTTCTGTTGAACAACTCCCACGACCTAAGGCATTCGCATCATGGCACTAAGTTGAAATGGTGATTGCCAGAGTATAATACTGACACACACACACACACACACACACACACACACACACACACACACACACACACACACACACACACACACACACACACACAGAGAGAGGTGGAGAAGCCGTGTAGCTAGGTCTGTGGGCAGGCCGGCCAGTTTGCTAGTGAACACAGCAGCAGCCCCATGCAGATCCTGCAGACACTGGAGCTCCAAATCAAGTACAGTATATGGGCCCCCTGCCAAAGCCTCCCCCTGAAATACACTATTGCCAGTTTGCCTTAATTGGTGCTCAGCTAAGCTCGGAAAGAGAGAGAGGGACGGAGAGAGGAAATGGAAAGAAGGTAGAGAGATAGAGAGAGAGCAAAAGATAGGGGGTGGGTGGGGCCGAACTGATATCTTAGAATGAGTTCTACATTTTGGATTGAGTTTAGCAGACAGAATGAACAGATCGTAATGTTTGCAGGGGTATAGGGATAAATTTTTTACAGTGGTGACTGCATCTCGTTGACTTAAGCCCTAAATAACTTGCATGCCCACGAAGCTGTGCATTTGGCCACGGGAAGCACTGCTTCTGACAAGCAATCATGTTATTTTATTATATCCTGAATTCAGTGTTGTTAGTAAACCTAGAGTGTGAGAGATGGTTTGTGAGATAGCCATAGACAGGGGGAAGGAAAGAGAGAGAGAGAGAGAAAGAGAGAGAGAGAGAGCGTCAAAGAGAAGTAATGTGCAACAACCGACAGTCACCTGCCTAATATTTTATCACTCACACTAAATCAAGTACACTAATAAAGGCTGTAACAACTCTCCTAAAACGGCAGCTTCCTCCTCTACAGCGTCAGATGAACCCTGCCCCCCCCCCCCCTCCCCTACCAGTCCTGCATTCTTCATGGAACACCAATGAAACACAGATCTCCATGGCCACCAGAGGCGTAGGTGGACCGGCTACTATGTGCATGTATAGATGTTCCGATCCTCCTGCACCACCGTGCCCCAATGTGGCCGGCACATCTGTGTTTACCTCTACCCTTTGTTATGCGTGTTTGTGTATGATTCGCGGTGATGGGCGTGCGTGTGTGGGAGATGGAGTAACAGAGGCAAAGAGAGAGAGAGAGAGAGAAAGAGAGAGAGAGAGAGAGAGAGAGAGAGAGAGGATGGCAGCGACACAGAGGTCGAGAGAGAGAGAAAGACGAGAGGACGAGATAGGAAGAGGAGAGAGGAAGATAAATGGGTGTTAATCTACGGCTCACCTAACATCCCCTTTTGTTCCCACTCTCCCGGAACCAAGCAAGGCAGTGGAAGAGCATTTCTTCCATGCTTCCATAGGAAATGATGACCCGCGTAAGTCTCTAAAGCCAACGATAACGTTCTGTTCACTATCGAGACAACGATGTGTGTTGGCCCAAACAGAAGATATAAAGTTATGTTCCCAGTAACAGCAATAGAATAAAGTACTAAAAACGTCTTACAGTTAAGGTCATCAAAAAGGTATACATGAGTTATATACTAACTCAACGTATCTGGAGGTTTGGAGGGTTTTTTTCATCTGTATTTCATCACATTGATTTTCCTGGAACAAACAAAAATAATCGGAATTAATTCTCGTTTTATTGTACTAGCACCACAGGGCTACCGATGAAAGACATCTGTTGAAATGCAAACAGAAAAAGGAAGGCGACCGTTTCTGAAATGCCTTGATCAGTGGTGCTGACAGAGTCAGGCCCTGGAGACTCAGCGCTTCCAACCAACTTCAGGGACAGACACCCTCTACTGGTCAGCCTAAAGAAGTGCAATACCATTGTCATGAGCTAGAGTGTTCACACCCAAGTAACCGCAGATGGTAAGGAGTCAAATACATGATAATTTGAGTGAGCACAATGAGCAGAACCAGACAGAAGCAAACAGAATACCAATCAACCAGTCCCGCCCATTTTCAATGTCATGTGGCCCTGCAATGATACTGCAATGGGTGCTTGCTCGTTTTTGTGACTTCCTCACATATTTGTGTCCCTAAACAACCCTTTTTAACAGGGGGAGGATGCTCAGAGAACCAAACGGGATATGCTCTGGGTGATATTGAGAAGTAAATTGATTGGCTTATCCTGCCTGTGGGTGACAGTGAAAATGAGTCTAATTACCGTGCTCATGATATCAGTCATTTCACATGTTCCATTCTGCCCTGAAAGCCGTGGTTCTTTGGAAATGCGATCCTGCGCGCAGGCAGTTTTCAGCAGCTTTGCCAGATCAGCAAAGGAGAGGCTTTCACTAGTGGTGCTTAATATTCCCTTGTGTGTTACCCCTCAATCACACTCACTAAAGCATCCATTATCGAAGAGAGAGAGAGAGAGATCGGGAGAGAGTGAGTGAGAAAGAGAGCAAAGAAAGGGAGAGTCTTTGTGTGCTTGTAAGGGTGTGTATGTGTGAGTCTGTCTTAGTCAGTCTGTAGTGCACTGTGGTGACAATTGCTGGGGGGTTCATCTTTTTCCATGTGATTCCCGAGCGAGAGTGTGTGCGTGTATGCTGCGAAGCTTGACAAGAATTGCATATGAGGCATGAATATTTTTTATACTTTTTTTATCTTAGCTTTCCCAGACAGCAGTGGAAATCTGACTGGCAGTAGTCATGTCATTCGAGACAAACGATGCAGACCAGGCATTTACATGGATGCTATGGGTTGCCACGTCGGCACTGTCTGTGAGTTCTGGGTTCGACCCGCGCTCAAGCCCGGGAGTGCATGTGCGTGCAGCGTACTGTGCCACTTGGTACCCAGGCTTCTCCTGTTTCCTTCCTATGCCCCCAGAGAGCAACTCGAGTTGGTAGCAGGATGACGCGCCCCGCTTTGGGTTGCCAAAAGAAATGCGCAGACTATGATGTTTGCCCGGTGCCAAAAGACTTGGTGCCTGTTGTGAAAGAGGGATGAGCTCAGGGCACGCGGTGAGTCACTGGTGGCTCCGCGTTGGCAGAGGGGGCATGGGGGTCAACCGTACCTGCTGGCTGCATCACACAGGTGGTGCCAGAGGACGTCCCTGGCCCAGATCTTTGGGAACAGCGGTGAGGACAGGTCATTTGAAATGCATCATCATCATCATCATCAAACTTCTGTTTTCCCATGCAGTAGCTGGCTGCCGGTTCTGTGAATAGCTACATCCCTTTGTGTTGATGTCAGGGTGTCTGCAAAGGAGGGTTACGTGCGTGAACACAGAGTGTGGTGTGTTGTAACAATTATCCGTCCGGCGCCAGCGGAGTCGGGTGTCTTTCATACTAATCAGACTCCTGTATAGTAATGAACAATACAGCAGCAACAACAATATCAATCATTTGACCTTTTCATAAAGGACGTGTTTGCGTGCGTGCCCTGAAAGTTTAGAGGGAGCAGAGGAACATCTCTCTCACACCGCCATGCTGCCACAGGGGGACACACTCTGTCTGTGAGAAAGGCACGCTCGGGCCAGACACGGGTGACCAAGTGTCCACGTGTGCACGCTGCAACTACCTCCGTGCCCTCTCTGACGCGCTTTAAAACATACTGTTTAAACACAACGTGTTTCTAGAGGTGAAGGGGAGCAAAGTTTAAAGGGAGACAGTAAAAGTCCCCCCCCCCCCCCCCCCCCCACATAGGTTCAGACAGGCTTCGTGTTAAGTGGAGGTTAGGGTCGAATTTACTAGTCTGCCCTGAGCTCCAGCGGTAATTTGGTTTGGCTCTCCCTGTGTTTATATAATGTCAGATTGAACATACACTCACGCACGCACACACACACACACACACCCAGGAGGCCAACACTGTGAAATTGGATCCCCCCCAAGATTCATGGAAAGAAAGTGTCTGCCTGTTGGCCCTTCTATCCTAAACAAACAAAATACTCAAGTCAATATGAGGCTGCCCTAGCTAAAGGGAGAGGCCCGGTGCGGTCGGCGAGGGGAGCACAAAGGACGAGCAGTGAAGAGCAGTGGAACCGCCGACACGTCTCGCATTGCAACACTTCTGATGCCACGGTAGCCTTGCTGGGAAAAGGCTGCCTCATCTTGCCTCAACGCAAGCCCCCCCCCCCCCCGTCTCGACTCTAAATAGAATCATGCATCACTATACGCTCACGGTTTTGATTGCTCCCCTGGTATTTGAAATGACACCGCGGCCAGGCATTTCAGCAGGCTCAGGGTGTCGGGTTTCTCAAAAGTCCTTGCAGGTTTCAGACGTGCCAAAGTGAGACTCAACCACGTAGAAAATAGGATAAAAAAAAAAAAAAAGCACACACAAGCAGACGAGCAGAAGCGACGGAGACAGAAAAAAAAAATCGGAGAGAGGGGAAGGGAAAGAGAGGAGAGGAAAAACAGCTGAGAGGAGAGAGAAGAGAAACGGAGGAGGCAGACGGACAGGAAGGGAGAAAATAAGGGGAGTGGGAACCTTATCCTGGAAAAGCCAGCAACTAGAGCTGCAAACTCCACCCCTCTCCCCGCCCCCCCTCCTCCTCACTCCCTCTCCTCTCTCCCTCTCTTTCGAGCTCCCTCGCTCACTGAGGCTGTCTCCTAGTCAGGCGTTTGACCAGGCAATGGAGACGAGAGCTCAGCAAGTAAAAAGAAACAGATATTGACAGAGAAAGAGAGACGAGAGAGAGGGAGAGAGAGAGGAGGTTAGGGAGGAAAACACCGTCTTCTGACCATCGTGGTCAATTTCTTGCCGTTTCCCACGAGATGAGAACCTGAGAGTGGATCTATTGGCCCCTTCCGACCATATGGACTGCACCTTTAGTTGGACTGAGCGTGGACTTTAGCTCTCCCTTTCATCAACAACAGGAGGAGGCTCTTACCGACATCTCTCGGGGATTTACCTTGCGAGGACCTCGCGTTGTGTGTGTGTGTGTGTGTGTGCGTGTGTGTGTGTGAGTGTTTGCCGAGCCATGCCCAGCCCCACCAGTGGTCCTGCCGTCCAAAAGGGTACAGCATGAAGGGGGGCCACCACCATCACCGGGGCTGCGCCTGCCAACACTTGTTCCGTAAAGTGCTGGTGAAGTGTGGCTGCTGTTATGCCCGTGTCAGAGGTCAGTGTCACACTCTCACACACACACACAAACACTCACTCATGCATACATCAATACCACATCCAGGCATGCGTGCACGCACGCACGCACACGCACACACACACACTAATAAATGTACACATAGCATGACATGCCAACACACAAACACTTTGCTTGTTTGTGTTCAGTTGCACCGCAACCGTGTGTATTTCAGTATCTTTGAGTTTTCTTTTTGGTTGAGATTACTGTAAAGTGTGTGTGCATTAACATGCATCAGCTCTCGCTGGCAGTCCCTCTCATCGTCAAGCTTAGCTGCCTGTTCAACATTCAGCGGCTTGTCTCCTCCACATTGGTTTAGATGTCCACCCACTTCTTTCTTATCTCTCACTCCATTCCTGTAAGTGTGGAAAGCCTGGCTCTGGCTGGAGAATCAGATCTCACACACACACACACACACACACACACACACACACACATTCTCTCTTCCTTACTCTTTCTCTCTCATGTCTATCTTTCTCTGTCCCTCTCTCGCTCACACACACACACACACACACACACACACACACACACACACACACACACACACACACACACACACACACACACACACACACACACACACATTAAAGGAAACGCATACACACAAATTGATAGTGACAAAAACAGAGCTTAGAGAATCAAAATACGATGTGTGTGTGTGTGTGTTTGTAAAGAACAGAGACCATGTATAAACTGTGTGCTGCATGTATTTTTGCTTCAATCAGTATCAGCGGATGTTGTCATTAAAAAGCCTTCAGTCTGCCATGGCTGGTTCTTGCAGATAGGGACTTTGTGGTTCTTCTCTCAGGGGGTCTAGCTTTGCAATATTGTTAACTATAATAAAGTCTCGCCACAATATTGAATAAATAAATTATTTTTTCTTTCAGTTTCTGTAATGACTGTAAACCCAAAAAGGAAAATCAAATCGAATGTCCTCTGTTAACAAAAAGCCAAACATTTTAACTGCATCCCTAGAAGTGGTAGTATACCATAACCCATCTGCGAGTTTAGGTGTGTTTGTGTGTGTGTGTGTGTGTGTGTGTGTGTGTGTATGTATCTAATTGAGTGTGTGTGTTCAGAGGTACAGAATGTGTAGCGCGTGGATGGATGAAACACAAGGGGACTGAGCCATTGAAACATTCCTCTGCACAAAACGCAGACAGGAACAAAACAGCAGTAATCCCTAGCGCTCTCTCTGTCTCTCTCTGTCTCTCTCTCTCTCTCTCTCTCTCTCTCTCTCCTGTTCGATGTAATCAGGGGCAGGAGGGAAAAGCACAAACCTTTTTCAAAGTGAGGTTGAGTAAAAACCGCGGGTGGCACGATATGTAATAATAACAGAGCCAAAACACATGAAATCCTACCCACTGGTTTGAAATGTTTACACGACCAAGAGCATACTCCTCTGACATTTCCCAGAGACACTGCTTTTGGATGAAACAGCTCAACTCCACTATTCCCTGTGTGTTTCCAGTAACATACACAAGTTGTCTTTTAACGAAGCTTCAAAAAATGACCTGTTTTCTCAGTTCTAGAAAAGAAGACGCAAAGATGTTGCTTCATGGTAGTGCTACACTTCCATACCCCTCGCATGCGAAGCTTTCCCATGCTATTCAGGAGATGGACGTTACAGTGACTCGGAGGCCAAGTTGAAACAACGGGGTTACGGCAGTCAGAAGAACAGCTTTACAGCCCGGCGCCAGGCTGCAGCTTACACGTACCTCCTTGGACTGTGGAGCAACATCACTAGAGTGTAAATCAAAGGGATATGGATCCCAGGTTAACAACTGAGGCACAGCACTCAAAGGGGCCTTGTAAGTCTCGTTATCGGCCAACATTCTCCGAAGTCCACTGGCATACCTTTGCTGTCTTTAGTTCATTTTAGTACATAATAGATCGTTATGATATCCTAAAAAATAAAGCAACAGTTAAACTAAAGTTCATCGGAAGTTAAAATTGGAGAAATTACTCGTTTGTTACGCAACACACGTGGAGGCGATCAAATGTATAAAAAGTGTAGTGTCCGGAAGAAAAAAAATCCTTATACTGTTCGGTCTTTTTTTCAAGTAAACTAAAGACTCTCATAACTAGCAATTTGAGAGGTTTTACATGTGCTTGATGAAGCAGGAAAGCCCTTGATCCCCTTTTACGAGCCAAGCCCGAGGAGACGCAGCAGAAACCCTGTCGAGAAGCGGAGCTGGTGAGTCGTCTCTTAGAAGATGGAAATTAACTATTAATGGGAGGTTGTCATCAAGAGAGAGTAGGGGCGAGTTCACGCACATTTCTCTGTTGCTGCTCCTGACTTAGCTCCCCTAAGACGTCACTCACATCACTGCACGCTCTATAGGTGACAAGTCAGTGGGAAACGAGCGGAACTATGGTCGTCTTTTTCCCATGCAGCATTCTGCAAGGGACCTCCACTAAGACGTGTTATTAGGATTCAAGATCGCAACCTGGACCTCTTTGCGTTTCTCCTTCTTGCACATAACAAATGGAAAGAAACTCCATTATCCCTAGCTCCCCTACTGGAAAAGTGAGTTCGGACCGCCACCCCTCTGCTCCGGCCATGTGTGTTATGATGTTGATAGGAGACACAGGTGAGGATGGGGGTGTGAGCTTAGCGGTCACACTCAGCTGCATCTGTCAGTAGGCTCCCGCTCTCCTACGGCACTCTGGAGCGAGCGACTAGTTCAGCCCTCCGATCGAGCACGGGTGGACAGTGGGGCGGTCATGCGCGGATGTCCTATTCCCAGACATGTTCAGCTCCGTTTAAGGCCCACTTTTCCTCTCACATGACTCTCGTCGCAGGAGAAGCACAGCGTTTCGTCCTTAGCGTCAGTTACACAGTAACTTGTCTCAGTGTCCTACCTAACATGCACACTGTCTCTTTCTCTGCGTTTCGGCCATAGCAGTTAACAAAAGCTGATCTGCTGTTGTATCTGTAGCATGGCTTTGCAAGCTACCAATTACTTTACACTTGAAGAGGTTGAACTATAACAAAGCTACCCTAGGGATAAATCCAGTTTGGTTAACTGAAGCTACTGAGACTAAGTAGTTCAAACTACTTTGTAAAAAAAAAAAAGATCAAATTGAAAATGTAAGATGATGCAAACGTGAAGAACATCTGCAAAATTAGAACATATAATGGAAAAAGTCACATGCCAGCAAAAATGACCACACAATTAACTGTATTGCAAAAAGTGCCCACTTGTTCACAGGTCATACGTAAACCAAAAAAATGTAAAACACATTATGAGAACAATAGGCTATGACTAGGTCAGCTAACGTAAGCTAATGTTTGCTTTATGTCAAACCTGGCATTAGCTGGTTAGCGACACTTGTTTTGGTTTTTGATAGAGCATAATTGTTGTCAGACAAATTAACACTACAGACTTCATTTACTTCTACTAATGTTAAGATTCACTGAATTAAATCACTTGCCATATGTAACATTACAATGTGGCTAACATCTAAACTTCGCTAAGTTGGCTAGCGAAGTCAATGTTAATACACTCACCTTTATGTATTCTTAGATATGTGTTTGAGGTATTTGCGGAATGAATTTACTCTCTGCGTGCATAGCTCAGAAGTATAAACTCAGGTTTTGGTGCTAGTCAGTGTCATGTCTTTGCTTAAGCATGCAAGCCATGACGATTCTACCTCAGACTAAGATTCGGGAGGTTTATCCATGAGGATGTTGTCGCTGTGTGAGCACTGAGCGTGGGCATGACTTCACAGCGGTCAGGATGAAAGTAACTTGTAGTTTTGGTAGTTAACAACACAAAAAAGCTTAACTTCAACTACTTGAATCAGTATGCGAAGATGAATGTAGTTGAACTACCAGCTAGCTACAGCAAACTGTGGTTAGACTGCTAGTTTAATTCCATGTATTTCACTACTTCCCAACACTGATGACACACGGCATGCCATCACAACACATTCCGATGTGTGATCACAAGCTGAGGCCCCGGTGCAACTAAAACTCGATCTACCTGCAGTTGATGCCGTGCACAGTTTGAGTGAGTGATGCTGCCCTCATGGGAGTCGTTGTGCTCGATAGTGGGTTTGCCTGGGTTGGTGTATTTCGTATGCTCCAACAGCAGAGCCAGAGGGTCAGAGGAGATGGCCAGCTTCTCTCCTATCAATTTACATCCCCCATTAGTGACGGGAACTGCAATGCGCCATGTGGCCTAATGGCCATCGCTAGGCCATTGCAGTCAGAACATCACAGACACTGCTTAATCAATGTTTAACGACGTGTGAATGAAAGGAGAGAGAATCCCTTCAGGGCTTGATTACATCGACATGTGCAGGGGTGTGTGTGCACGTCTTAATTGCAACGTGTCGCAATGTATTTGTTGCAGGACCAAGAAGGGTTTGGAAGCACATAAAACCAAGAACGCTATAAGAAATATGTTTTACTTTCTTGGCATGAATAAACAGTAGCCCAGCACAGTCAGGGGAGCCGTGATTGGTGCAGCAAAGTGAAGGGGAAAAAAAGATGGAGGGAGAGAAACATGGAGTGTTCATCATAGTTCTCATCGGTGTGGGATTGGTTTTCAATTTTGGATGCTGCAGCACTACGGTAAACACCTTTAAACGCGCTTCTTTACTGCAGCCTGAAGATAAGAATTGGGCCTCAAACACAACAGACCCCAAAACAAACACAAATAGGATGTGACAAGAAATACCTTATTTTCAAACGTTGTTGATAAAGTTTGATTGACAGCTGAATTGATGCCTGAGATGCTCTTCTTGTAAGAATGCTGAAATAACATGAAAACTGCAGGGGTGTTTTCCTGTCCATCACTCTCCCTCTCTAAGACCCTCCTATCGCCCCAGATACTAGCCAGTTCTTCCCCGGACTCAGTGGATGCATCCATCTGCCCTACAGCTACAGCTTTCCCACCAGCACCTCTCTGTTTAGGATATGAAAAAAATAATACCTTTAAACCGCCTCCGCGCATCATGGTGAATAATAGCATGAACCGCTTCGGCTCTAACCCCTTCCATCTGTTGCTATATTGCCTTTTTAACTATGGCAAAGCCTCCTACACACTTGCTGGTATTTGGGCAGCCCCCTAGGGTTACCTAACAAAAAAATATGCTTGCTGCCAGACAAAAACAGAACGAAGGAAAGGAAAAAGATGAGGAGGAGGAGGAAAGATCATAGTCGGACACAGTAGCTCTGACAGATTCCCTGTGACAGGCAATAGAGAGACGCAAACATAGAGAGTTGCAAAACTCACACCACTAGCAAGATTATCGACTCCCTCTCCATGCAAATGGCCGATTGGCTATGGTGGATAGGCTGATAAGAGAACACTTTGGTTCTGAGCAAATTCACACGCACACACACACACACACACACACACATACACAAACACATACTCTCCAACGCACTTACTGTCACATGCAAACACACACTCGGTCGAAGGTTTCGACTGTGCCTGTTTGCGAGGAGTTGCGTCTCTGTGACCCTACACCCCTCACCACCCCCCAATAAGGCAGGCAGGCAGGCAGGCAGGCAGGCAGCTGAGTCTGTGCCTGCGAGGCTTGATGAAGCACAATTAGATTGCAACGGAACAACAACAAGCGCTCCCTTAGAGACCTCTGCATTAGTACATATGCACTTTTCTCTTTCCCCCCTCTCTCTCTCTCTTTCTCTCTCTCTCTCTCTCTCTCTCTCTCTTTCTCTCTCTCTCTCTCTCTCTCTCTCTCTCTCTTGTTATCTTTCTACCATTATCTCTTGCTTCTCTGTGCCAGTGGCAGAAGCCTTGAAGCTCCGCGAATCTAGAGGCACTAGCCTTGATCTATGCTTGCATGTGTGCACCCGTGCCTGCGCTTTGGATCCATGTCAGTGCCTGGGTGCATGTGGATAATTACTTGGAACATGCATGCAGCGTGTTGGGCACAGGGAAGCCCTTCAGCAAGGCCACATAAAAGCAGAAACACACGCAGAAATTCCGGCACACGCCCCTATAACGTTCACAATGCTAAAGTACACAGATTGACTTAGAAAAACAGAGACACACACCGCTAACCACTGAACAATAATTGGAGCAACTATAATCTCCTCACACTCTGGAGCTGTTCCATCTGTTTTAAACAAGATTCTCTCTCTCTCTCTCTCTCTCTCACACACACACACACACACACACACACACACACACACACACACACACACGCTGCCCCATCTTCACAGTTGTCTCTCTAAGGACAGCTTTGGCCTGGGAGCTCCATTCTCCACACTCCACCACAGACTCAGCAGCCGTATACATCTGCACCGCTAACACACTGGACCCCCACCAGGGAACACACAGTCCGAAAGCACGAGCGTTTCTGCTGAACGGGACGAAATACGAAGAAAAACAAAACGCACGCTAAGTGAGCTCTGTGAGCGAGTGCGCTGATCGTCGGCCACCCCAGTGGCCCGGCGTGGGAAAGGGGTTCGGGCAAAAGCCTTGCGTCTGTTGAAGGGGGGGGTTCTCGTCTGGGGGCCTTCCTTTGTGATTAGCTTATAAGGCCTCGCTCCTCTGGACATTATGGAAAGAGCACCAAAAATAGCGGAAATCGAAAGTATGCAGGGCTACTTTGAGCTGTCCTGTGTTCAGCGTTGGAGGCTATTTTTAACCTCCGTAAGAAACCACCCCCATGCTCCACTCAGGGCCTCCCGTTAAGTCTGTCCCTCTCCCGACTCCGTTCTGCTCGGGATAAAAATGCGAAACTCTTTCAAATGTTTGACTTCCGACAATTTCTCTGCCTTTTTTTTTTTTTACACGCTCGCATGTGCACACATGCAACCGCAAACACACGCAGACGTAAACACGGCGGAACGGAGACAGGTTCACGACTCACACCACCCCAGCGGGGTGAGGAAATAGCCGTGTCTGGATTTTTGGGGCAGAGGGTCGTATGATTTGCCTGTGAGGAATGTGAACACCAAGTGGAGCATTAAGACCATGCCTGGCCAGAGCGTTCGTTCTCTCCGTGTCTCCCACCCACCGCACACAGCCAGCCTTTGTGTTACCCCTTTCAGTCCTTTCCTTGACTCCCATGTCACAACTCATTCTCTTCGGCTATCGCTCTGCTGCTACATGTCCCCGCTTCTACATATTTTCTCACTGTCTCGTCCGTGCGGGGCAGTGTTTGTAAAACGTGCGGAGGAGAAGAATGAGGGAACAAATTACAAAACACAGGAGTACATTCCATACCTTGTTTAGGAAGAATTCTCAGAGAGGGGAGAGATCCGAGGAGTGCACTTACCCTACCCTTCCACCTTAACGTTCAGCCTATTGAAGTATAGGACTGGGCGTCTCACTGTGTTCTGTGATCCACCATCACATCCCACCTTAAACAAGCAGCTGTTAGTGTGTACTTTTAGTAAGTTCAGTTATGTGCACTTCAAAGTGGCATTGTGTTACATGTGGTACAATAACTTACTGTGTTTTTAAAACAATAAACACTGTAACCTGTGTTTATATGTCCAAGTACATCACAGAGGAGCATTGGCAATAATTATTTGTAATCATAGAGTAAGATCTGATTTTGGCCAATCATCTTTTCCCCCAAGAAATGACCAACATGCAGTCTTGCCAAGTCGGTTTTCCATAACAACAGAAAGCAGCACCAGCATAAAACCTTCAAAAACCTGCTGAGCAGAGCTGGGACTGCTGTCACACAAACTGAACAAGCTGTCTCTATCCGTCTGACCCTGAGAACTCTGTACGGGGTCTCAGAAAGGCTACCAGGCATTCAACTCAGTCTCAAGTTGGTTGAAAATCGCTGGATAAAGTTTCCCCATCTAGCCTATCAAAACATGTGTTCTCCACAGTGACGTTCATTTAGATCAGATGAATGGGGAAACCAAGGACAGCTTGTTGTAACTGCTTCCGTAGACACATGGTATAGGGACACCGTCTGAGCCTGCCACCCAGATCTTGTGTATGTCAGAATTCCCTGCCAGATGATTCTCCTGTTGTGCACTTTGGGAAACAGCCACATGATCTTTTGAGTTGATCCCTTGCAACTTACAACTGCTCTCATTTGTTTGCACATAGCCACAAAGCAACATTTTGACCTACATATGCCTGAGGTTGTTTGATTGGGATTTACCAAATGTTTACAAAGGTGTAGAGTATATATTAACTGTGTAGACAGGTAGTGTGTGTGTGTGTGTGTGTGTGTGTGTGTGTGTGTGTGTGTGTGTGTGTGTGAGAGAGAGAGAGAGGGAGAGAGAGGGAGAGAGAGCGAGAGAGAGAGCTCTTCTTTTGTACTGCTGTCACTCACTTTCCTCCTGCGTTTAGTTGCTATGGCAATGACTATGGGGGAGAAACAGCAACCATGGGAAGGAATGAGCATGTGCGCTTGGAGGGTTTTTCATGCCGACTACAAAGAACAGTATACATCTTCAACAGGGAAGAGGAGTGTACATCATAATCCAATAGATCCCCCTCAGGTTCGTACATTTACCAATAGTTAAGAAACATTAAAACAGCAAACATATGGCTCACAAAACCATACATGTTGTATAGTATGCCACTGTCGATTGAATTGAACAAAACATGTATATAAAAAAGGTAACACAATGGTTGATCAGGTCTAAGTTATGATATGAAATAAGAATAATTCAGAGGAGTCTTCACTGTGCAGAACACTGTGTAAACAGACAGAGATGCAGGCCCGGAGTAGACCAGCCCAATCTCTCCTGCTCTCCTCCTGGGCCCAGGACAGACACTTCCACAGCTGCCATATGGAATCACAATCACTTTTAATTTGCTTGTTGTTCTGAGTCACACTAGGCTAAATGGCAGCCCTGTTTACCCCAAAGCAGAGGAGTGTGTGTGTGTGTGTGTGTGTGTGTGTGTGTGTGTGTGTGTATTGCAGGCAAAAAGCCTACTGCTAGAGACACTATCCCATCACTGTGATTATCACTGTGGGTACACCAATTTGGGGTACACACACTTGCACAGGCGCAAACCCGCACACGCGCACAAACTCGACTTTACTCTTTCAGACAGTACTCTTACAGTAGATTCTGTGAACACTATCTCCACAGGCTTCAGATAAGACAGCCGTGTCTACATCACATCCCAACACAAATTGTACTTTACAGCTGTACAATCACACGAAACTGAAATACTGCAAAAAGGTTTCTTCAAACGAACGAACAAGGGCTTTTTAATTTCAGACTTTTCCATTGCCCAATACCTTTGTACTGTGTTCCCATGGACAAATAAGACATTCAACGTGATGTTTGCCTACACACACACACACACACACACACACACACACACACACACACACACACACACACACACACACACACACACACACACACTATCACACAGAGCCCAGGCTCTGATTGATTACTGTCTCCTTGTGTGAGACAGATAAACAATACAACACTTTATTTCTTTTGTGTGTCTAATGTTCACCATTCCCTTGTGCCCAGCCGTTCAATAATGATCAATAGTACTGCCTTTGGCAGACTCAAAGAAAATGAAAGTTTAGCTTTGTGACATCAATGAAAGACATAGTGGGCATCAATCAGCGAAAAAGAGAGCAAGCAGACGACACACACCACAAACACACACACACACACACACACACACACACACACACACACACACACACACACACACACACACACATCAGCTCCAGACATGTTGATCCCATGGTGCTGTGCTGTTAATAACACAGCAGATGTTTAAAACGTTCTATGCTTTAGACCTGATCCTGTGTGTGTGTGTGTGTGTGTGTGTGTGTGTGTGTGTGTGTGTGTGTGTGTGTGTGTGTGTGTGTGTGTGTGTGTGTGCGTTCGTGTGTGGGTGTGTGTGTGTGTGTGTGTGTGTGTGTGTGTGTGTGTGTGTGTGTTCAGCCATAGGGCTTCAGCCATGGAAATGAACGTGCATCGTGCCAGGAACAAAGCTGGGCTAACCCTTCGCTGTCCAAATGGAATGTTGGCTGGAGGTTTTTCACCCCCAACCAAATCCCAGCAGTGGCAGGCTCTTTTCACATCGCTAGACACCCAACCGCAGTGGAAAACAAACCAAAGTCGCTGGGTAGATTGCTGATGGATCTGTTTTTGAACACCAAAATTTGAAATGCGAAGCCGACAGCTAGACTCGAGTTCTCTTCGTCGGCACAACACAGAGCGCGGCCATCTGTTTTGACCGTCCTTTCAGGATCGTGGACGCAAGTCGGTGCCATCGTCTGCTGACGTCCGCACCATAAGTACCCGAGCTTAGCACCCCATCATGATCATCATCATCATCATCATCATCATCATCATTTTCTGTTGAAAGTTGTCCTGTGACAAACACCCCTTTGATGATGATGTGTTCTCCAAACGGCATAATTCCCTTGCCCTCGGCTATAAGAGCAGTGGTGGGGTTTTGGAGGCGGCGGATGGCCGGCCAGGCCTTCCATTATGGCCTGTGTACGGTGTGTTTCCATCAGTACTCCGACGCAGAGAGAGGTGTGGGATGAGAAGCCCTCCATTGTTGAGTGGGTGTAGTGGGTCAAGAGAAGCCCTGGCTTCCTATTGCTCTCCATACCGCTTAAACAGTTCTCCGTGATACAAACACACACCTCTTTAAAATATCATTCATCATCTGTGTCTGTGTGTGTGTGTGTGTGTGTGTGTGTGTGTGTGTGTGTGTATGTGTGTGTGTTACAAGTTTGCCCGCTTGGTGTATTGTTTACAAGAAAATGTTTCCCTGACATGACGTATGTGTTTTTGCACGACTAACGGCAGCCAGCCCTCCAAACGTGAGCTACAAGCATCCGAAACCCCCGTCTTCCAAAACGTCCCTCTGCCAAGTGCGAATGCATCAGCTCCACCACCCCCCGACCCCCATCAGTCCCTCCAACCAGGGCTCAAACGTTTATTTACCGCTTTCATGAATCAAAAGCCCTAACTCCTGTGGTTCGTGCTGGTCTCAGCAGCTTTAGGGCTTAGCTGTTCAGGAGGGCAGTGCCCTATGATCTCAGGTGACACATGGCCAGGGGGGGGGGGGGGGGTTCTGGTCCCTGGACACACTCCAGCCAGCCTCTCACACACCGCAGTGAAGAGGACAGGAGAGAGGAGACCACGAGGGGCTGGAGAAGGAGGGAGGCAGAGGAGAACAGCCCCGTCGGGCTATTGCTGTAGCACCAGTAAAGAGGCGGGCGCAGAGGTGGTAGTGGTGGAACAGAGAGGGCAGAGAAGAGGGGAAGAAGGGAGGGAAAAACAGGGGGAGTGAGGGGAAATGGAGAACAGCCAAGTGCCAGGACTCATCAACCAAAAGAGGCACCAGGAAAAAAAGAACACACACACACACACACACACACACACACACACACCAGAGCCAACAGCGTAAACATCAGCAAACCGACCAAAAATAAACCTGTGCAATCAGGGACTGTGTCACTGGTCTGGGGCCAGCTATCAACCTGGGGCCCTCCAGAGGGTTTGGTGGGGGTAGGTTATCTGAGGACAGCGGATCCTGGTTGATTATTGTAACGATTATGCTCTATGACTAGAACACAACGCCTCCTAAAAGTGCAGTGCAGGACATGGAGCCTACAGCTGCTGTGTGCTTCAGGCACTGGGTGCATCAGGTAATGTCCACTCAGGTCCGTCCGTCCGTCTGTCTGTGTTTTTGGCAGCAGCACCGATGAGAACTGTGTCCCATGCTACTAAGTGGGTGAAATGTTGTGTAGAAAGACAGCATCAGAATAAGAGAGAAGAGAGAGAGAGAGAGAGAGAGAGAGAGAGAGAGAGAGAGAGAGAGAGAGAGAGAGAGACATGGTGGGGGGAAACAGTCAATGGACAAACATGGCAACAGAGACACGGGGCATGATGGACTTGAGACAAAAAGAGGGAATAGAAAGACAGAGATGTAGAGACCGAGATGGGCACAAGATGCAGAGAAGGGCTGACAACTGCGTGTTGATTCCCAATCTCAACCCCACCCCCCTCCCCCTCCCCTCCCACTCTCCCGCCCCTGAGGATGCGTGATCTTGTGGTCTCCAAGGTGACGGCAGTGATGGACAGGTCTGAGAGCCTCTCAGAGCCTCTCGGGCCCAGCTGGGAGGAGGACAGGGCAGCGGGTGCCATGGTGATCAGCAGGCTGCTGCCTCGGCCCCACCTCCCCTCTGCTCAGATGTGTGTTCGCTGTGACAGGCAGACAAGAGGTGCTGATGACACGGGCACAGCAGAGACAGTCTGCCACCGCCCGCTCGGCCTGGCCAGCTGCCGTGGAAATGAGCGTGGGGGTGTGTGGGGGTGTGTGTTTGTGATAGGTGATATGTGCGTAAGAGACTTGGTCATTGTGTTGATGTGTGTGTGCGTGTATGTGTGTGTGTGTGTGTCTTTGTTTGCATGTGAGAGGGAGTGCCAGGCCCATGTTGCCTAAGGAGAACGTGATCCCAGGGGGCCGGGGCAGAGAGCTTTGCGCCGGAGTGGAACGGCCATGAACAAGTCTGCCCCATTACAGCCGACGCTTTTAGCCAGATTCGCTGAATCAGCAGCACTCACTTATCCACTGATCAATACGGGGAAACTGGACCCAACTTCCTTAGGGCTCACACTCAGAGCCTGCATCATCCACCCCACTGCCTGGAACATAGAGATCCAGCTGTCGAGTCTGGAGGGATTTGTCCTTTTCTGCTTTGTCCAAGGACAGACACGGCCTGACACATCTGTTTGCCAGGAGGGTCGACTCGGACAGCATGTTGTTTTCCAGAAGGAACCAAAGGAAACGCAAGCTTTACTCTGGGTTTTCTACTGTTCTCCACTGATTTCAGTTAGTAGTTTGCACCTGCCCCCCATTACCTTGTTTTGTGTCCTCTCTCTAATTGGTTGAGTGTTTCCCCTGGTTTTGTATTTAAGCCCTCGTTCCTGTGTTGTCCCTAGTCAGTTCACTGTTTGTTTGGAGGTCACGTGTTTTTGAGTCTGCTGTTGTGTTGTTTTTGTTCTCTGTTTTTTGGCAACAAAAGCCCATCTATTGGAGATATGCCTGCGTTTGGGTCTTATCCTGCTGCAGACCGTGACAGGAACGTTCGCACGAGCGACGTGGCATTGTTCTATTCTGCGTGTGCTCATTAGGTTTGGACTCTTCTTCCAATCACCAGTCAGACCGCCAGACAGACTGAGTGGGCGTCTAGTGAAAAGCACCACCACCAGAATAACAACAGCCCATTCTGCTAAACGCGTGGTCTTTCAGTCTCGACTGTCAATTTTCACGAGTGCATAAACAATGTCCGACCTTCATTAACATAATCACTCACGGAAATCTGCTTTTTTTTTAAACAGTTGGAAAATTATATGTACAGTAGCCAGGCCATTCAGTCAAGAGAAATATAAATAAAGAGAGAGAGAGAGAGAGAGGGAGAGAAGCAGCTCTGGATGGGGCATCAGCGCACAAATCGCGGTTTCCCATTCCACAAATGTATGTGCCCATTAAAATCCTATCAGCTCACCAGGGCTTGGTGTCTGTTCGTGGCACACGGAACGATCGAGCCCTCGGCTTTGCGTTTTGAAGCTCTCGTCACGTTCTGCTGTGTTTCTCCATTTCTCGACCCTGTCGTCGAAGCCTTTTAATCTTACATTGCTGAGGTTGCACGCCCATAGACAGAGGCCACACATAGAGAGCGTGGGCAGGGTCAATGGGGAAACTGACCTGTGGGTGGAGGGGTGGGGAGACTCTGCCAGCAGGTTGCCATAGCAACAGGACTCGGATGTGACAATCCGGTTGAAACCCCGGTAATTGTATGCGTTTGCAAATAGCCTGTCTGACTGACTCTGGACCCGATGCTGCTACTGAGTCCCTATTCCTTTCAGGATCACTTGTACGCGGCTTCCAACCTCGGACGCCTTGGAATTCAAGTGGGGTTTCAAACTGTGTCCATGCGAAGAGCCTTGCTATGGTGACAGGCCTTGATATGGTGCTGCTGCCTCTGGTCTGGAGATGGTTGGGGCTGGGCTTCACAAGCTGTGTCAGTGCACTTTAGTACTCAACCCAGCACAGCATAATGGTCAGTTAAGTGTGGATACTTAAAGACACTGGAGGGTGTTAATACAACACTGACCATTTTACCGTGAGGGCCTAGATGACCATAGTAGATGTGGGAGAGCCTTGAGAGCTCCCAGCTATCTTAAGGTGTCTTAAGCTATCTTAGCTTGTCTCTGGCTCAGGTCAGAGAGCCTAGGCACGGGACTGTGGGTCAACACAAGGGTCACGGTCCACGTCTTTCTTATGGCGTTCTCTCATACATCTCCTTCATACAACAGCTTCTAGATCATTATCTTCCTTTGCCTCGGTTGTTTCACGTGCTGCCGCTGAACTGTAAATCACGTTTCCGTATCTTTTGTGTCGTCTCCCCGTCTGCGGCCTCAACACAAAGTTCAACGACTCAGGACTCCGCTGTTTCCCTCTTTGTAGCCTTTCACGGCCTTGCCGTCCCTCCTCCTCCGTCCCTTTAATGGCCTTAGATGTCTTCACACACTGCATTCTGTAATGGCAGAAATACTGAACCATGCATGCTGCTTGTGAGCTACAAAGGAAAAACATTCTTAATCACAGAGGGGGAGAAATACTTCTATAAAAACTCCACGCTAACTTTGTTAGATTACTTAAAAAAAAAAAAAAAGAGTTTTTTCTTTTCCTTTTCATTCAGCAGATGCGTTCGTCAAAGGAACGTTTTTTTGATGTGAAAATGAAGGTTAGGCATCCCTACAAGGCTAATTTGACTGCGGTTTTATGGTTGAGGCTCGGAAAGAGAACATTTCTCGTAGAAAGGAACACTGGGAGCCTTTGTACTTCTGTAACTTTGTACAGAGAAATGAAATGAGATTGAATAGAAAGAGCTGTGAAAAAGCCCAAATCACTCTCCGCACAAACACTAAAGGGGGATTGTGGATTTACGCTGGCTCCCGTCTTTGATGTTGGAACACTCACTAAATGAGCCACACTTTGTGTTAATGTGGCTCAACCGAGCTGAGCATTGACTGGCTTCCAATAGCGTGATAAGATCTCTCTCTGTCCGTATCCCAGAACAATCTTTAATATGCCCCCCCCCCCCCCAAAATGAGCGAATGCAGAACCAAGCCACGGGTCCTTATCACGATCATGATACCCCGGCTGTGTCTCTCCCATCAGAGCAAACCGTACACTGTTCCACAGGTTCTGCCTCAATTCTAGCACCCCATAATCGATTCTGAATATTGTTGTTCTGGTTCAACAAGAGCAAGCAGTAGACCTGAGTCCTACCAGGAGAGCTCCTCTGTCTCCAGGAGGATCAGCGGGTCATGGCCCAGGGCCGGAAGAAGGATGGGAAGCAGGGCTGAACTCCCAGCCACGGGACAATGGATGAAAAGGCCCCCGCCACATACAGAGGAAGAGCAGAGACAGTTCAGAGGCTGAGGAAGGCAGAAGGAAGGGAGGGAGGAGGCCAGGGGGGTAGGGGGGGGGGGGTAGTTGTGGGGGACAAGACAGAAAAACAAACACGCTCAAACAAAGATCTTCCCCCTTTGCACGGAAGGAACGTGGAACTTCCTGTTCCTTCGACCCCCTTGCTTGCTTCTCATGTCCTTGTGACATTGCTGTAAGGACATGGTCTGTGATTGGTCAAGGGGTTGTCTGGAGGCATTAGGTCACGTGACAGGACTGACCAGTCCAGCACGCGGTGTCCGACTCACGCCGGCGGACGTCGGGTGGGCGTGACTTGACGCTGGGCCTCTGACTCGGAAAAAACGGCGGTTCGCGCTGGTTTGGACGCGGCCGAGCGAACAATGCACCTTCTGTGAGTCGGCGGCTACGGTTGCACAGCTGTGTTTGAGGATACGACCTATTTATACGGCAGTCATTATTATGATTTCCCTCTGCTTCTCATCCCCTGGCATGTTGAAACATCTCTAACCCTCCCTCCCTCCCTCCCTCCCTCCCAGACTGGACTGTAAACCTCCTCCCGTCCATACATAAATGGCCACTGACTATTTGCTCTAGCCCTGACTGAGTGTGTTACCATGGACACCGGAGCGTTGAGTGTTGTGCTCTGAGCCGAATACCCACGTTGACCTCTGCTCGTCAGATGCTGCGCTTGCCATGAGAGGTTCCGCTTTCCCCGAGTTATGAGTTTATCCCTCCACTCCACCTCTGCCCTTAAATTTATAACCCTCTTCTTCTTTCCCCCCTCTTTCTCTCTCTCTTTTCCTCCCAGACTCCTACTCAGCGGCCGGCAGCGAGGGCAGCATCTCCACGTCGGTGGCCTCGCTGCCCCCCCAGGCGTCGGGCAGCTCGGCCCCCAGCTCGCCGGGCTCCCGCCGCTCCGTCAGCACCCTGAAGAAGTGGCTCACCAACCCCGTGCGCAAGCTCAACGCCGGCGCCAAGGGAGAGCGGCAGGTCCGCAAGCTTGAGGGCAAGCCGCCCCCTCTGGCCCCGCGGCGGCACAGCCACGACCTGGGCAGCCCCGCCGGACACCAGCAGCCGTTCACCATCCTGCCCGTCAACCACAAACCGCTGGTGAGTCGGCGCCCACGGAAAGTCAACGTGGCCACGTCGGGAATAGGGCCGAGGGTTTACTGTTGTTTAAAAAAAAAAAAAACAGGTTCTAACCATTTGAAATTGCTACAGTATACTGCGTGTAAGCGAATGCCGTTTTGGAGCGTGGCGTGACT
This sequence comes from Galaxias olidus, assembly GCA_026901105.3. NCBI lineage: Eukaryota > Metazoa > Chordata > Actinopteri > Galaxiiformes > Galaxiidae > Galaxias > Galaxias olidus. Next base: position 32,831 of record JAPMUY010003309.1, read on the forward strand.
TGTTTGCGAAGGGCTGACTTGTGGAGTCAGTCTGCTCCTGAGTGTGTTTGACTACCTCGTCGACTTCTTTAAGAGGCGTGTGTAAACTGTGCGGGCTCCAAATCAAACACGACGCCCTGTTGCGTGCGTGAGCCGCTGATCTTCCCGTACGCACCCAACCGGCCGACACCAACCTCTCCACCCCGACGTATTAACTGCCGTTAGGACAGCCAAGTAGACAAAATAGTTTACCATGCATCAACAAAGCGGCCAGGCTAAGTGATCCGGCAGGTGCTGCTGCTGCTGCTGCTTATATAACAACACCGGTGCAGATCCGGCTGGCCAAACCCTCGGGACCTCTGTCTATCTCTCGATCTTTCTCTCTCTCGCTCATACAGAAGCACGGGGCGCCAGTGACTCGTGCTGTAGGCTGTAGGTGGGCTGTGTTGGGTGGGTGTGGCGCTTTGGGGAGGCTATGGGATGTGCTGACCGTGGGTCGCCCTGTGTTAGGAATGGAGGGACGGCCTGGCCAGCCCCGAGGACCTGTCACCCGAGACGCTGCAGTCGCCCGGCTTCCTGTCAGACTCCTTGATGGGCTGTGCCTCCATGGCGCACACACAGGTCAGTTCACACTCAGCGGCGCGAGGGCACAAGCACACACACACACACACACACAAACACACGCGTGCGTGCGCGCACACACACCCACACACACACACACACACACACACACACACACACACGCTGCAGCTCTGTGTGGCACTGGAAGGTTTGAACTCTGGTGGTGTGCGTGGAAATTTCTACTAACCTTCCTTTTCATATTTTGCCTGCCATCCATTTTTCTTTCATCAAACAAATACTCCTGTAGCTTATTCTTTCTTAAACTAAAGCCCTCATTACAGGTCCACCATGGCCGCTCAGCCTGATCTGAGCATGAAGAACTCAAATGCTGCTGGCTCTGCTTTGCTTATTAATCCCACAAATAAATACACTTCCTAACGTACACAACACAAACACACACACACAAGTATGGGAATGTTTATGAACAGAAAGCTCGCTAAGAGCTAATTAAGAGGGAGAAGGACCAGTGGAAACGGTTTGGCAGTTTCTTATGACCGATAATAACACCGCATTGCTCACATGTTAACCCATTACACAGGGAAGACCTGGAGATAAAACCGAAGTATAATGGAACAGTCCTCTTTGAAAAATGACTAAGAGAAGATGGCCTCTTCATTAAGCATTTATCAAATGTTTAGAAACTACTATCACCAATAACAATGGAAGGGTAGGGGTTAGGTGACATTAAAGGTTGAGAATAGTATGAGAATGTAACAGGTTTCATCAAGTAAGACTGAGCCCCATAAAAACCCCTTACAGACGTTGTATCAGAGCAGTGCATCGTCTTCATTCGACACCATGACTGCTCCGTTCTTTTCCATCCGAGTAATAGTAGAGTGAGTAAGGCAACCCTTTATCCTCAACATAAAGAGAGCATCGATGAGAGAAAAACCTAGAGAAACAGAGAGAAGGATAGGAGTTCAGTGTGTAGGTCTGTTACGGTTTCTATCCTGGTGCTATGGTGCTGCCCTCCATCCCCCCTTCAGGAGATCACTTGTTCCACTAAGACACACCATACGGGGCTTTCGATTTCTTTCTTCACAGTGGTCATGTAATTTGATCGGGGGGGGGCTGTCCCAGTTTGATCAAGTGTTTATTTTTTATTGGTCAACGGACAATTCTTTTAAATAATATGGACGAAGTCAAACAAGTTGCTGCCACCGAGCAATGCGAGAGCGGCATCCAGCTGTGTTTACCAAACAATGTTTCCTTTGCCTTCTTTGCAAGAAATAGTTTGCTCATTATAAGGTCTGGCTCCAGAGAGGAGAAGAGATTTACAGTTTCTCATTCCAACACGAAAGGAGAAAAAAAAGAAGAGAGGGACAGAGTTGCTCTTGACCAGCTCTAAATCTCACTCCCTCTATCCACTGAACTAAAGCATAGCAGGGAAAAACATCAACCATGACCCCGGCTTTTATTAAAATTCTAGCAGCTCCATCTTTGACTTCTGGATAGACAATCAAAGCAAGCCACCACAACCGCGGAAATACAAGGAAGAGTTGCATGTTTGGTGGAGTCACATCTGGAAGTGATCAGGCAGGGTCAGGGAGACCTGTCAGCCAGCCTGGAGCTCTCCCAACGGGGCCAGGGAATCAGGACAGCTAGCGCCCACATGGAGCTCACTGTAGACACAACGATACATAACAGACACAGGCAGACGCCCAACACACTCACACACACACACACACACACACACACACGCGCGCGCACACACACACACACACACACACACACACGAACACACACACTCACACAAACGCACACTCACACAAACATACGCGCGCACACACACACACACACACACACACACACACACAGACACACACACACACTCACACATACAGAAACACACACACAAACATACGCACACACAGAGGCACGTAAAAGCAACATTTTAATTGTTCCTAGAAATATGCTTCACTATTTAGAAACCTTAGCCAGCAGAGAGAGCATACAAACAGGTTGTACCACGCCAGGAGATAGTGGCGCTGAGCCAACGCCAGAGCCGCGAGCTTCTTAAGTCACCCGTCCAACAATCACAATCTACCAGGCAGATGGCGGACGCAAAGGAGTCTAATGAAGCTGCATTTGATTAGCTGTGTGTTCGTGTTCAATGCGGAGAGCACGCATTCGACAGGGACTCAAAGGACGCTGGGACACAGAGTTGATGACAGACAGATAACTCCTCCCAAAAGGTTTACTCTGCCAGGACTAAAGGAGCAGACACAGACAAGATTGTGAGGCCTCAAAATAGATGGCAGACCACTCGGAGAGAAAGGAGACGGTGAGAGGGAATGTCCTGTCGACTGCTTAGACCGAGATGTTTGTCCATCTGTTACATTGAAGTGGGTTGAACTAACGTTCTGCCTGTGCGGGGGAGTGCTAGAAGAGTGTGTCCATTGAGGTAGGGATGCTCGGACAAGCTTTGTTGTGGTGCGGACAGTGCGGCCCTTGTTACTGAAGGAGCTGCTCAGACAGATCTGCTCGCGGAAAGCAAGAGAGAGGTCATGTAGAGGCCACACAAACACAATCCATTAGTTCGGAGTAACCAAGAACATGCACTTTCAGAAATTAGTGTAACAATGATTTGGCTGGTGAGATGGATGGTGAGGGTTAATATCAAGACAAAATCTCAGTCACGTGAATTTCCAAATCTCTGCACAGCATTTAGGAAGATTCTGCAAGCATTCTTTTGAAGATATGAAGTAATTATGCAACAAGCCAAATGCAGTATATTCACATCTTCCCTGGCCAATTTTTAAATATTATAGTTAATAAACAAATATATACTTTGGTTGATAAGCGCTAGGCCAACTTACAGTGATAAATTGTTGAACATCGGTCAGGAATCATAAAATCTTTATGAACAGGTCAAATCAAATCAAAAGACAAGCCCCATTTTAAGGAGCAGAACATGAAGATTCTACTTTACCGTCCTGAATGTCATTATGCTCTGTCTGCCTGAAGCTCGTTGATCTCTCTCTCTCTCTCTCTCTCTCTCTCTCTCTCTCTCTCTCTCTCTCTCTCTCTCTCTCTCTCTCTCTCTCTCTCTCTCTCTCTCTCTCTCTCTCTCTCTCTCTCTCTCTCTATGTCTCTGTCTTCTGATTGCTCTTGCACTCTCTCGTTCTCTTCCTCTCTGTTTCTCTCTCGTGCATGTGCACGCTATGCTCCCTATTTTTCCATAGTCTTTGTAATGGTGTGGTCCATGGGCCAGACCATTATTGGTGGCAATCTGATCCTCTTATAATTCTGTCAATGTCCCTTGTTCCTTCCCTCTTTCCCTGGTAACCGTGGCAACCTTCATCATTATAGTCCCTGTCTCTCTCTCTCTCTCCCCTGCCTTGGCTTGATCTCCTCCATCTCTGCCATATCAAGACTTACGCCACCCACCTACTCTCACATCATAACGTGCCTTTCTCCCACCTCTCCCTCCCAAGGAAACTCTGTGCACCAATCTCCTGCCAGATGACAACGGCTCAGTCGTGATGGACGACACCTCCAGCCAATCATCAACCGCTGCTGATACCGAGGAGGAGAGGAACAGTGCCTTAGAGAAGAGCATGTATGGGGCTTAAGAACTCGTTCTCACTTAATCCATTGTTTAGTTTGATCCCTGTGATTACGTTTCCATGCAATTAGACACGCTGCCAACCAAAATAAGCCAGCCTGATCTACAATGTAAAACAGTCTTTCCTGTTTACCGCGGTAATGTAATTCAGATGGAGTGTGCACATGCAGATGTCAACAAGACTCTAAATGTATCCAATAGATTCAGATTGGACACTGACCTGTACTTCCTATGTGTGTGTGTGTGTGTGTGTGTGTGTGTGTGTGTGTGTGTGTGTGTGTGTGTGTGTGTGTGTGTGTGTGTGTGTGTGTGTGTGTGTGTGTGTGTGTAGTTATGTTCTGACGGAGCTGATTGAGACGGAGAAGCTTTATGTGGCAGACCTCGGCCATATAGTGGAGGTAAATACAGAATCAACAGACGGTGGAGTCATAGCACTCCTAAGCCTCTTCCACAGGACTCTCTGGCTCCCTGTCACCACAATTCCACAGCGTTAACGTTCTGGCTGGCTCCTAGTAATTAGGGAGATTTGATTGGTACAAGTTTATATATTATCATGCTGCATTACTGCCAATGGCTTAAGTGTGAAATATGTAAATACAATTTGGGCCTCAAAATAACTGTGACCCACCGAAAGTTAATAATAATTTTACGGTTAGGTGTGTGTTTTGATTGCAGGGCTACATGGCTACCATGCATACCAAAGGCATACCAGACGATATGAAGGGAAAAGACAAGATTGTCTTTGGGAACATTCACCAGATCTTTGACTGGCATAAAGAGTAGGTATTGCATCTCTCAAACCACCAGAGAAAACTGTGTTGTGTGTGTTCATGTTTGTGAGTGTGTCTGTGAGTTTGTGTGTTTGTTTCTTTGTCTCGTAGTTGCGCGTGCGATACATACATTGTGACAAAGATAATCCCTGTAAAATGATTTCGTGATTTTATTATGATATTAATAGCTATAGGCGTGAACAGAATATCACAAGCCTACAAAGAACCAACAACCGAGAAGGAAAGGAAATAATGAATCAAACACATAACAGCAAACACACTACATTACAAGGAGAGACAGAGAGAAAAAGAAAGAGCGAGAGAGACAGAGATAGAGAGAGAGAGAGAGAGAGAGAGAGAGAGAGAGAGCGATCAAAGTAGTTCTAACCCATTTTGTCCCTTCCTGTCTGTGTGTTTCTATCTTCAGCTACTTTCTAAGTGAGCTGGAGAAGTGTGTGGCTGAGCCAGAACGACTTGCCCAGCTCTTCATCAAGCACGTGAGTCTACCTGGCATCTACACACAGACACATACATTTCGCCTTTCGTTCGGCTCATGACATTTAGTAGGGACCATATTCACTAGCTAGATAGACTAAAACACAAGAGAGCCTGATAAGTGTCAGGATTAAGAAAATGTCTGACTGTCTATTTTTTACATATTGGGACAGAAGGAAGTAGAATTTACATTTAAATACCTGCTATGCCTATATGGGACACAATTATGGGTTACACACACACACTCACACACACACACACACACACACACACACACACACACACACACACACACACACACACACAAACACCGCCTTGGCAGCATGCTCGGCCAGAAAGGCATCTGCTTCCTGGTCCTGTTTGGTGAGAGGGTAAATAAAGCTGAGAAAACACTTGCAGTGCTCCTGTTTATCCTCAAATGTCCCTCTCTCCCCTTCTCTCTATCGCTCTCTCTCTCTTTTCTCGCTATTTCTGTCCACCGCCATGCAGTGTTTCCTCACCACTTCCCTGCTATCGATACGTCTCGGACGTGGCCGTGTTTTCACAGCCACTTACACATACACACACACACACACACACACACACACACACACACACACACACACACACTGACGGACTGGCCGGGCTCCAGTGTGTTCAGGACGGTCAGGAAGTGCCGGGGGAGGGGGAGGGACACACACGAACAAGTCGTGTGATAATAAATACTCGGCCCGCTTCTTCGATATGAAGGCTATTTTCCACGCAGCTTATTTCTGCAGTATGGAGCCTAGAATGGGGCTGCCGTAATGGATCTAGATAAGAGCATTTTTTTGTAAAGCATTCGTCTTGGCATATGATGTGGCAAAATGGTTGTTAAGTCACAGGGAGCAGGGTTTGATGTGTGTTAATTGGTTAAGTGGTGGCATATGCAGACAGACTAGTTATGTCAGTTCATTTAGCTCCATTTGTTGTTTCTGGATTGAAGTTGATTCAGTAAAAAGGTATTTTCCGTGTGTCTCTTGCCTTCCCCTTTCCCATTAAAATAATTCTGTAAGGCCAATCCCTCATGGTAATCAACTTAAAAAGCTTGTGGGCGAAAAAAGCAACTCAATTAAATTTGAGCATAGTGTCAAACTGTGAAAACAAGCAGACTGGGAACATGGACTGTAATGAAAAGCAGAGAGAGGTGAACCAGAGCCCTTGCCAGTTTTTACAAAAGACACAAACACACACAATTACTGCATGCATCAAATGGGTTGGCCCATTAGGCGTTGGAACTTTGTGATCTTCAGGCTGTGGTGATAGCTCGTTGTTAGCCTGTGGCTAAGTGAGGCCTAGCTTCCTGCTGTAAAAGGCTCTAGTTACAGAGGATAACCTGGGTGAATTATACATAACCTGCTGCTCATTCACACGTAACCACATTACGGCTCCCTGGTCAAACACAGCTGCACTCCACGGGCAATTAGTTACACTAGACTGGTCCCTCGTCAGACAGGTTCAGCTTCAAAGCCCCAGCTGAAAGACAAATAGCCGATTTTATCTTCTCTTTCATCAAAATGGCCAAGCTAGGGATGTCAAATTGATGTTTTAATTGTAGATTTCAAATACACGTTATGAATTAGGAGACACAATGATACTAAAGGATATTAAAGGTGAATTTTGGTTGGTTTAAGATGTTGATTTGGTTCGCCTACAACTTTTTGGTTTACGTTTGCAGGAAAGACGTCTCCACATGTACGTTGTGTACTGTCAAAACAAACCCAAATCTGAGCATATCGTCTCAGAGTACATCGAGACCTACTTTGAGGTAAGCTTATTTTACAGCAAACCAATATAGGCCTATGTGTACAATACTACTGGGATGCTACTGAAAGCCATAACCAACTCGGTTAGTGTGTGTTCCTAGAAAAGAAAATACATAATAGATATCAAATTTCCCATTATTATCATTTCTTATTTATTGATAGTAGAGCACATTCAGCGTCTAAAGAAGGATCACGTGGTCCGTAATGGCCGCGCTAACGGTGGGTTGCTGTCAGGCTGACTGGTGGTTGTGTGACCATGTGTCCCCGTCAGGAGCTCAGGCAGCAGCTGGGCCACAGACTGCAGCTCAACGATCTGCTCATCAAACCTGTCCAGAGGATCATGAAGTACCAGCTGCTGCTCAAGGTGAACCGCAGGACACCGCCGTGGGTGTGCCCACGCCAACGCAAACCCACGCATACACACACACACACACACACACACACACACACACACACACACACACACACACACACACACACACAAACACACAGTACGTGCCTGCCGAGCAGCCATCTGACACTCTGCAGGGTCAGTAATGGGGCTGTAAACAAATGGAAACACAGGCACACACACACACAAACGTAAACACACAAATCAACTGCACACAGTCATTGTTTGTCCAAGCAAGGCTCTTTTCAAACAACACAATTTCATAGCAGAGGAATGAGGCATTCGAAGCAAGCAGATCTAATTTGTTGCCGAAGTCTACATAAAACACGTGGGTCTTTAAACTTGGTCATAAAATGCCATCTCTCGTGCAAGCTTTTGTCTTGGCATACCTACATGAGCATTTAAAATGACCCACACAAATGGTTTTCCAGATGTCTTATTAACACAATAGGTAGTCTACATGGAATGTGCTGATGCGCATGCTGTGTTTTTGTTTTAACAGGACTTCCTAAAGTATTACACTAAAGCGGGGATGGACATTGAGGAGTTGGAGGTGGGTTTCACCGCAAGAGAGCCTATTTGTTCTGATCGAATATGATAACAGAGGTTGCGCTATTTCTGTTTTTTAGATAATCGAGGAACGCACGATAGGAAGGGCCGTGTCCAGAAACAAAGAACGCTCATTCTTCCTTCCTTTTGCAGAAAGCAGTTGAGGTGATGTGCTTCGTGCCCAAACGCTGCAACGACATGATGAACGTGGGTCGACTGCAAGGCTTTGAGGTAGGGTTTCAGAAATCAATCCCTTCCCCTCGAATTCTCCACATTATTACGCGATCGATCAAACAGCATGCTCAACTATGTCCTGCCTTTGGCCTACAGGGGAAGATTACGGCACAGGGTAAACTTCTCCAGCAGGACACCTTCACGGTGACTGAGCAGGAGAGCAGCTTCCTCTCCCGAGCCAGGGAGAGGCGGGTCTTCCTGTTTGAGCAGCTGGTCATCTTTAGCGAGCCCATTGACAGGAAGAAAGGCTTCTCTCTGCCGGGCTACACCTTCAAGAACAGCATTAAGGTAAGGCGGACGTCTTCAGGGACCACCGCTCATACAAGTAGTCTACACGTGTGTTGGATTTGAAAGAAAATCCCCTGGTAGCAAGACCAGCAAAGCCTCACAGGCGCAGTGTGTATTTGAGTGTTTACGAGTAGCTAATCCCAACCTCAAACCGAGTCTCTTCAGAGATCATCTAAATAGTGTGCATGACCAAAGTAACACATGGAGACAGTTGCGCCCAAGTTATGAGTTGCATGAGCGACGTAAACAATACTAATGCGCCTCCACCATGGAGAAGACGTTATGTTAACCAGGGCCAAGGTTCTTGGAATCCGCCGTCTGTTCGTGAGGTGTTTAATGAGTGGATCAGCAGGATGCCCTCCCCACAGATGCGAGTCCGATTTGATTTGTTCCAGGTGAGCTGCCTGGGGGTGGAGCCGTGCGTGGAGGGGGAATTTGGCCGGTTCGTGTTGACGTCGCGCGGCCCAGACGGGAGTGTGATGCGGTATCTGATGCAGGCCACCTCCCCGGAGATCTGCTCTGCTTGGGTCAACGACGTGGGGCAGATCCTGGAGACCCAGCGCAACTTTCTTAACGGTAGGGCCAAACCGACAACCCGAGCTGTTGGGTCAAGCTGGTTGTGTATGTCAGTTTTATTGACCTTGCTCTCTGTCAGCCCTCATTAAGTGGTAGCACAGGCACTGCTGTTCAAGTGTTTTATTGAGCACAATTTTCTTCCTTCATATTGTTACCATTGCCCTGAAAATTGCTTGGACTGAATGCAATGCAAACTATTGACTGCCCCAGGCTTCATGCACCAAAAGAAATTTGATATTTTATCATTTATCCTGACCCCAAATTTCTTAAATTAAAAAATGTGAGGTTTTATGAAGGCTTAATCAACATATAGGTCAGTCCACTGTCTAAGTGTTGTATTTTTATTGCATAATTATTTATATATATATATATATATATATATATATATATATATATATATATATATATATATATA
>JAPMUY010003309.1:45000-145000 GCA_026901105.3 Galaxias olidus
GTTTACGCGAACTTGATTGGCTTGAGACATCACCAACAGGAAGGAGACTAAGGCAGAGGAGGAAGTCAAAAAAGATCCCTATCAGTGGGTTAAAAATGTTCTCTTGTCTTTTGTTTGTGCGTGTGACATGTTTTTGAAACAGAATGATTGAAACGTTACTTGGGTTGCAAAACAGACTGATTTAGGTGTGTATAACATTGAGGTCATATGGAAATGGGCTACAAAATTTGTATTAGCTTCATTTAATTGTGACCCCTATGTGCTTTGTATTAGCTTCATTTAATTGTGACCCCTATGTGCTTTGTATTAGCTTCATTTAATTGTGACCCCTATGTGCTTTGTATTAGCTTCATTTAATTGTAACCCCTATGTGCTTTGTATTAGCTTCATTTAATTGTAACCCCTATGTGCTTTGTATTAGCTTCATTTAATTGTAACCCCTATGTGCTTTGTATTAGCTTCATTTAATTGTAACCCCTATGTGCTTTGTATTAGCTTCATTTAATTGTAACCCCTATGTGCTTTGTATTAGCTTAATTTAATTGTAACCCCTATGTGCTTCCCTTTTACATATACTACTGGCCTGAAATAACCTCCGTGAGGATGGTCGGTTTACCTAGTTCTCTTTTGCCCAGCAGAGAGCAGGAGAGGGCTGCCGTAGAGGACAGCCTATGGAGGTTGTGAGCCATGCTTCGGTTTCTGGTCCTGGGCCTTTGTCTGGACGACGCCGACGCTCCAGCAACCTGACACAGCTGACCGAGGACGACCTATGAACTCCGAGTCGGTTCTTCTCGAGGGCCAGGATTCTGCTGCTCAAAAGAACCAGGACAGTCACAGGCGGACAACATCTACTGGTTGTTGGTGTTGTCATCCTGAGCTATTCTCTACTTCTGACGGCTGTTACCTGGTTGTTCACTGACAATCGCCAGTTTACACTTGAGGTTCAAAATGAAATGTCTGACTGAACTAAATGGGCTGTAAAGATAAAGGGACGTTTGAGGTCCTATCTTGTTGCGACGGGACAGCAAACTTCAGCCACCACCACCTACGTAGTTGAGGATTCCCCGGAGATGTGTGGTGGGGCTTAGTGTAAAAACAGTCGCTGGACATTGAGTGGCATTGTCATGAAAATGTATATTTTTTTCAACTTTTAAGATTTTCAATATCTCTTCTACAGTCATTCGTAAAGGAAGGGGAATGTGTTCAATGGAGAAAAATGTCCATTCCTAATTGGGGCGGTCACTGGAGTTTGTGCACACATGCATGTGTGTGTGTGTGTGTGTGTGTGTGTGTGTGCGCTCGCGCAAGTGAATGTGTGTGTGTGTGTGTGTGTGTGTGTGTGTGTGTGTGTGTGTGTGTGTGTGTGTGTGTGTGTGTGTGTGTGTGTGGGTGGGTGGGTGTGTGTGTGTGAACAAGTGTCCGAGCAGAAACTGGGAGGGCACTTGTCTTGCCACAAGCATCCTCGTCCTAAACCTGCTGGACGATGGCCTTGTACAAGAAAAGATAGTACTATAGCAGTATTTTAGTCATTTCTGTCATTAATTCAATGACAATTGAACTGTAGGCCAATATTGAACAATAGGGGGTTGAGGTGTGGTGAAAAACTGAATCTATACATACTTTAATGAATGATCTGAATCATATGTAAAAAGAATTGAACTTTCTGGCTCTTGACATGTTTTTCTTTCGAAAGGGCAAGAACTCTTCTGTGTTCTCTTATTCTGTTTGACTGAAGTAGAAGCTTGTTTGATCAGGACAAAAAAAAAAAGGAGCGAGGGAGCCCCCTGGAGGGCCTTTGAAGGTTTGACGTCACTGTAGGGTCATTTTTACCGAGCCGCTGCTGGAAAGCAAGGACACTGATTGAAACTTGAGAGTATGTGCTCTACAATGGGCACGTAAGGGGCGTGTGGTCACGTCTAATGGACTGCCAGTCTGATTTGAAAGAGACGCTTTCTGGTTGATTACCACTGACTCACTGCTACTTCAACTGGACTGACTTCCAAGTCAGAACAAAATACTAGTGGTTAGAGGTCCTCCCCTCCTCCTCCTTAGGAAAGCTATCGTAATGAAGATATGTTGTTCAATGAAGTAGGCTAAATCAATGTTTACCAATCTCTGGTAGCCTTGCCTTTAAATACTACATACAGTACCGTAATGCCAAGCCAATGCCAATGCAAAGCTTACATCTCTGCAACAATAAAAACAGGAGTGACTATTTGTACTTGCTCAGCTGGTTTATGTGATATAAAATTCTCATACTCAAGAATAATTTTTCTTTTTTAATCTGCACGTTCACATGTTGAACTCAAGTCTTTACAAAATCCGTTTGGGCCTGAATGCTTAAGACCGTTGTTCCATAGCTGATAGCTTCAATTGATTAGAAAGAAATGTGTTTGATTTGTTTTGTTGAATTTAAATACCAAACTGAAATTGTCTTTATTTCTGCTTAATATAAACATGAGAGCTAAAAGGTTTCACGGTAGTTTCTTTGTATGGCCAGTAGAGGTCCACAGACTCCTTTCCTTCTAGATAAGTCAGTTACAGCAGAGCCAAATATCTGTCAATGGGCTCGAATATTCAAGGCTCCTGCTTAAGAATTTTGCAAGAGAAAGAAACCCAATACATCGTTCTGATTTACAGATGGACGTTTTCTTTGTAGGTATGGGCTGAAGACCAAATGGAATCCACTAAACAGAGCGTAAACGTGAACTCAACAAACAGAGAGGTTTCAGTTGGAATTATTAATAAGCAGAGATACCTCAGATAAAAAGTAAACAGATGTGTGGGTGCCATGTTTGACTGTGTAGTCGGTTTTATCATATAAATAAACATAACTTTTTAAGTAAAACATTGAAGCAATGAAGGATATTATCAGTTTTTCCTAGCCATATCCACAAAAAACAATTGAAAAAATTTGAGAGAAATGTTCAAATGGTACGTATAAAAGGTCTCTACTCTGTAGTATCTAATGGACCAGCAAATGTTTTCAAATAAATTCCTATGTAAATTCTGGGCATTTACAAAACGTTGCTATAATTATAACTAAAACAGAACTTCCCTGTTAATGTTTACAGAATCTGCTATTCATACAACATGTGTTTATATTGTATCACATTTTTACTTGAAATTATCTAATGTTGTAGACACAAAGGGAAGGGGCTTGCACGTTTCAGTTTAGAGGGCATCCCCTAAAATAAAAAGTTCAAACGGTATCGAGGACAAAGAGAAGAAACCCCTGGATGAGCCGACATCTGGCTGGTCTGCCACAGAAGAAAGCCCCATTTTGGGTAGTTAAGCAGGGCTGATCGTAACATGACTGTGATATATGGAGGATGGGGGGTGGGCGCACGGGTATTCACTTTCACAAGGGTGCAAAATCAAAGGGAGTTCCTGTCACCACCGGGGAGGGGGGGGGGTCTCAGCAACAGGGGTCTCATTCACAGGGAATTCCTCTCCGGTACCGTCCATTGCATCTGTTGACTCAATCTTCCCCATTGAGAGAAAGAAAACACTCGTTAAAGCCACATGACTGTGAACTTGATTGCAGAAGGCGAGACAACTGCCCCCCATCAGCAGTCTCAGTATTTACTTTGAGGTGTGAAAATCTTTGAATGTGCCACCATCTCAGGAGTATTTATAAGCTTCTTCCTTCACACCACCAACACAATGAACTCTGTTGGTATTCGCAACACAATGTTATTATCACTTAAATAAAAATCTAAATCTTTCAGCATGTAAAGTAGGCTACAATTCACAGAAATTGACACATTAGCCTTGGATTAAGTATCATCATGTAGCATAATGTCTATGTACTGTATATGTGCAAAAGAATTAAGAACATTTTAAAAAGTTATTTTGTGTGGAAGTGCTTCAACACTTAAGAGTCAAGCTTTAAACACACAGGTTACATTAATAAGTCCTGCACAATTATCGTACAACTCAAACAGATTGAAACAAATTAAACATGTCATTACTGAATTAAATTGAATAAAAGTTGCTACATTTCTATAAGTTATCTCACTTAAAAAGAGACAATTTCTTACAGGAATTTATCTACAACTTAGACAAACATAAATGCAATGACTGGCAACAGGTACCATTGTCAGAATATTACTAACAGTCAAAAATAACACATTATCAAAGAAAATTATGTTTATTAAAAATGTACATGCATTCAATAGTTCAATAGAGTTGTCATGAAATAAATACATTATTTACACTTACAATTATTAATTTAAAATATATGTTCCTGTCCGTAACAATTATTTTAGTAATATGAAACAAAATGGCAAACAGCAGTTGAAACAACTAGGTTAAAATGTTCATAATTCAAAAGTTCATCATTACATTTTTAAACTGACCAAATCATCCATCTTGATGAATAAGATAAATAACCGTCTCTAACCTATGACTATACAGACTAAGAAATTAGACTTTTATTAATTCAATTTTGATTCTTATTTTGATAAACAAGAAAAGGTTTTTTAAATTTGGGAAATATTTATATTACAAATGTAAATGCTAAGGCCATGAAATTGTATAGCTTTGACACAGAAAAAAAAAAAGAAAAAAAGAACTGTAGAGGAAATCACATTGCATTCCTTTTTTATATGGTACATGTAACCTTCATTGTTATAGTGAATTCAATCAAACCAGTGACATTAACTATTGGTGAAAGTATTTTCTTAGTTCAAGTCTCACCTTATTTCAGTACCTAAAAAAGGGTGCTTTACTGTTGCTGCCATCAATACACTAAAATCAACTTCACACATAGACTTTAACGCCACAAAGTCATGAATCAATTCAGTGCTGATCAACATGGGGCATCGCAGATAGCAAGTAGCTTGATGCTTACCCCCCGTGCAAGCCTGTGGCAGTTACAGCAAGCAAGTCCGTTCGTTTGCTGAGCCCCAGTCTACTCTCTTTTGATGTTGGTGAGCAGAGGGTCCGTGGGGCCGTGCTGTGAGATGGCTCGACTCTTCCTGCTCTGGTGCGTCTTGACGTGTTTGGAGAGGTGGTCGCTCCTCATAAACCTCTTGCCACATTGCTGGCAGCCGAAGCGCTTCTCCCCGGTGTGTGTGCGCAGGTGGCGCTGCAGCTCGTCTGACCGCGTGAAACTCTTTCCACAGAAGAGCCAGTTGCAAATAAAGGGCCGCTCCCCAGCGTGCCAGCGCAGGTGGGCTTTCAAATGAGACGTCTTTTTATACACCTTGCCACACTCAGGGATGTGACAGATGTGCAGTCTCTTCTTTCCAAACTCAAGACCGCCGCTGTTGTTCTGGCAGTTGGGGCACTTGCAGCGTCGACAGCGGCGCGTGGAGCTTAGCAGGCCCTTCGACGTGCCCTGGAGAAGGGCCGCTATCTGAGGCTGGTGACCCAGCACCAGCTGCCTGCCCAGAGAGAAAGGGTGGTTGGGAGGGGTGGGGTTGCTCTGTGAGAGGCTCCACCACTGCTGTCCTTCTTCTGTGTGGCCCCCTGACAGGTGGTGCCTTGCTGAGTTCTGGAGGAAGCTCGGAAAGTTCTGTCCGACGCTGTTGGGCTGAGGGTAGTACGGGCTGTTGCCCTGTGTCTGGGAGGAGAGCACTTTGACAGGCGACAGCTCAAAGGAGTAGGCCGACGGTGGCTCAGCTGGAGGGGTGAGCGGCAGCTCGTGGTGGTGGTGGTGATGGTGGTGGTGATGCAGGTGTGAATGAGGTCCCAGGCCAGGCTGCATGTGTCCAGGGAACTGAACTTTGGGCACAGAGAAAGCCATCTGGTGAGTGCTCAGGCTAGTGCTGGGGGCCACTTCGTTGCTCCAGAGCTGAAACATCCCCGATGCAGAGCTCACTGTGCAATCATAGGGGAACTGTGATTCTTCCGGAGCCACCGCGCCTCCTACCTGCCAGGCCTGGCTACAGGTGGTGGCAAGGAAGGACAATGCGTTGGGAGCCCCCTCTGGAGAGGAGCTGGGAGTCCGGTCCTGGGTGACACAAGCAGCAAAATAATTTCCACACATTTTATTTATTTTAAAAGGAGTACCAAAATATATGATCATAACTCATAAAATCGACAGTCAAACAAAGAATATATATAAAATATATATTTTACTCAATAAATTACAGAAGAAAGATCAAAGACGTTAGCATTAGAATTTTTGATCAAAAATTTAAATAACTCTCATATAAAGTGAGCTATTAACAACAAAATAATTTCAGTACTTTTCAATTAACTGCAGCCCACCCAGCGATCAGTTACTTCCAAAAGTAACAGCCTCAATCATTACAGGGAAAGGTCAAATTGACAAGCCACACGTGTTCGAATGCGCATTCAAATAACCTGCAGCAATGCCATGAAAAAATACCTTACTAACCTGCAAAAATGTGTGCAAAAAGTTGTCAGTTCTTTGGATCGTCAACGCAGCCATCGGTACGCGCTCTCCTTCACCCTCGCACCTGCAACACAAGCTGTGCCGGAAGGCTAAGCCACAAGGATCTACTCAGAACGATGAGCAATCCTGAGTGAGCTGGTGTTTCTAGCATTCGAGTGTTGAATAACTCAGAAACTTTGCATGTCCTGCAAAGCTTGATAATCCAGTCTGTCAATCCGCATTCAGGAAATGTATAAAAGATGGTAGCATTCCTGATTTTTTGGTTCCTCTTTCACAATACTACCATTCAAACAAGTGAAGTGTCATCTGAAGTGCGGACGCGAGAGTCGCGCGAAAAATCTTTGACATAATTTCAAAGTAGAATAGGCTGCATCCTCTCTTTATAGAGAGAAAATGTCCTCTCAGCGGGGTACCTTAAGTAAGATGCTGGAGAGCCAGTCAATAGAGAGGAAACGAGAAGGAGGGAGGAGGGAGATTGGGGATTGGGTTTACATTAACTGTTAGCTGAAGGGATGGGTTACTCATAATTTCACTTACTTTCTGACCCCACAAAATAACTCCTTATTCAATTGTTTTGAAATGTTTGTGGCTTGATATCTTGTTTTATTTCATTCTCTGGACTTAATTGTCCCTGACAATAATAATTGTAATTGCGATTTCAATTTCAACTTTATAATAGGCCTTAAATAATGTTCATGTGGAAACATAGGACAATGCATTTGAAACTTGTATAATTTTAACCTTTTCATAGTTTTGTAGTGGTCTATTATATTATAATGCAGCAAAAGTACAGTAAGCATACAAGGTAACATATGGACTGAATGACAACTGAATTTGTTTAGAAAATTAATAAAATAGTTGTAAGAGAAACATTTAAAAATACTCAATAGCAGAAATAGTTATTAACCTTTATGCAAAACGTCTTCACACCTAGGTCAATTTCCTATATTAAAATGGAAATTAACATGTGACTATTGGTTTGCTTCGAATATAAATGTGAGGGTTGAAAATATTGAGATGATACTGATTGCGTTATTTTATAAATGCACACTAAAACTGCAAACTGTACACATATTCATGACTAGGAATGTATTACAAATCAAAAATCAAGTATTAATATATAAAGTATTTCCTCTTACTTACTTTTTACTGTCAAAGGGCCTTTGGCCCAGAGTGAGGATCTGACTTTGGAATGTCATAAGAAGCAGCATTGCATGAAGTGTTTTCCCTCACAAAGGTAAAAGATAAAACCCAATCAAAGCGCCCCACTTCACACCAGTAGGTGACTTGTCAAATAGGCTGCCCTCTGTGACATTCTCACATCTCAGGGTTCAAGTAGAGGCCGTTTTAGATCTGTCTCATTTCATGCAGATTGAGGGATAATCTCATTCTGTAAATCTGTAAATCAACATCACAATGTAAAGATCTTAAACCCAGGCCGGGAACCTATTTATCATGCAAACACATTTTCCTTCAGTGCTCTGTTGCTCCTGTTTTCACACATAAATATGTGAGTTAAGTACGTAAAAAAAGGATAATTTATGGTCAGAAAAACATGAATCAAAGATTAAAAGTACATTCATAAAATAAATAAAATAAAATGAATGAAGTGTAATAGATGATGACCACAAGTTAAATCAAATTAATTAAATCAACATAATTAAAAAAGAACTCTGTTTAAATTAGATTATAACAAATGTAGATTGGTATTATAGTAAGAAACAATTCATCGATGATCTTCAGATTTCTTGCAAAGAATCAATGATTTATTCAGATAAATTTTTTGGGGAATATTTTTAATTGTTCTTACTAAATTGATGACCACTTTGATACAATTTCATAACAAGTGTGTTTCTACATAATATCAAAAGGAACTCAAATGCTCTTGCTTTAATATCTTGGTGTCAACATTACAATTTGAAAAGTGTGTATTTGCAGAACAAAATTGAATTACTCAAGCTAATTTGAACCATTATCTAGATAGTCCATAGTTTAGGGATTCAAATATAAATAAAACACATTAACATATACAAACAAAAATGGTTAATTACCCTTTTTTCAGTTACCCAATTTCACTTGTTTTGTAAATACTAAATGGCAATTTTAAGATAAGGAGTTATGCAATTGGTGCAGCATTGAGAGAAAAGACAAAGAAAGAAACCCTCTTGCAGAAATAGATTAAAAGAAAAGAGCGAGGAAGACGTCAAATCTAAGCGCTTCTTCATTGCGGCGATAGGCTGTATCTCTCCTTGAGGTTTATTACAGAGCAGAAGTTGTTAATTACCCTGATTCTGATATTTCCTGTCCCCACTCCCCTTCCACCCCACCCCCACTCCACCGACTGCCTCCCAGATGAGTGGCTTTGAAGTGCAAAGTACTCTCTCCTCACTTTGAACTGTGAAAACAATGCTCATGTGGTGGTGCTTACCTTCCCCATGTTACCTCATTTAAATAGACCTGGATACGGCTCCACCGTTTTCAAGGGAAAACTAATTTCCAGAGAAGAGCTCCCTACATTCATTAAACAGCTGTTGTGATTGCCAGCCATAAGGCCCTTTCCTTTGCACATCCAAAGCTACCATGAATGACTGGCCACCAACATCTTCACCTGTAACTGAGGAGACTGTTATTTTTGTAGGTTTTACAAGGCAATTACATATTTTGTGTGAAGGGAAAACATATTTAGATGGATAACTGACAGAAACTGTCATGACAGAAAAGGGTTGTGTTGCCAAATGTAAAAAAAAAAAAAAACGAATCAGATATATAAGCTATGAGCAAAGACAGAGGTTTGTTTTATTATATTTCCTTTTAATCCTTATTTAAAGGTAGACGGACACAAAAAGAACAACTTTGCTGTTTTGCAATGCCTTTCATGCACACAGAACAATGCAGAATATGCTAGTAGCTACTCAAGCTGTTTTTTATCATGCCTGGGGGGCAGTTTAAAAGCCTCAGATCACTAAATTGTCCCAGCTGTCTTGGCCATCTGCACTCTAAAAGGCCAGCTAGAGAGGAGAAAAGCCTTTGTACTGGTGGCCATGTCAAAAAGTCAATTTTACAGCATTGCAGTGACTAAATGACCCTTATGTGACAAATGTGGTCTAATGGACAAGACAGTCTGCATGTAAACGCCTGCTGCTACATTCACTCTTTACTTTAAACCATTCATCGGGCAAATATGGGGACAAGATGAAATAGAATTACCATCATTCAAAATGGACAGAGTTAATGACTATCAACACCAACAGCTGGACTTGAAGCTATGTCATGCTTTGTTTAGACATTTCCTTACTGTCTGCAACAGAGTTACAGAGGAATAGTCCTCTCGGTGTGCTTTGTCAGAAAATGCCCTATGCTTTTGAACTTCCGTCTAAAAAGTTGGGAAACTTATGGCAAACTTACATAAACTAATTGAGGGATATAATATAAAAGAATGAAGCTGACCCTCTAAAACGAATTAGCATTTAGAGCTTTCGTCAACAAAATGCTGCTGAAAGCGGTGGAGTCTGCAATTTGGTACAGGTGTTTGACTGACAGAAGGGCAGAGATTTACTGCTACCGATCACCTACACTCAGCGTGAAGCAACGAAAAGCGTCCTCAGGAACCTTAATTTTCACGTTCTGCCACTGTGCTGCACATTGTGTATTGTAGCATGTGAAATCTCAAGATCTGGGTTTACTTACCATAGATAAACTATACACATACTGTATGTGTTTTAAGATGTTATAGCTGAATCAATTCTTCAGAGCACACAAGAAACTCCCTTAGTCCTCACTCAACACTGAACTCACTTAAATTATATGTACACAATCCCAAAAAAATCTCCTCTCACGGGCAGACATAGACAGACAGCACACATCTCCACTTGTCAAAGAAAACTTGTATCAATACCTAGCAGCACTTGAAGTTTGTTTGCATTTTGTTTTCCGGCACTCTTAACAACTTCAGAAGTCAGATCACAGGAGTGTCTGATCAAAGCGTCTTGCGGTTAGTTCTGGAAACACAGGAGTGCTACGCCACGCTTTGATACTCCACATCAATATTTCAATTCAACAATCGCTTGACATGCACCCGTACTCCCTGAGACGGGAGACGAAAGAAGAGATCTGGGGAAGGTGGAAGGGGGCTTGGGAAGTAGATATAAAAGCGCTGGCTTGAAAGTATCGTTAAAATGCCTTCCCTCACCTTCATGGCTATCTCACACAGGATGAACTGATGTGCTCCATGACAAGAAACATTGCTGCATCACACAGATAGATACACACTCACACACACACACACACACACACACACACACACACACACACCAACACACACACAAACACACACAGGTACACACAAAACTGTTACAAATGAAGGCATTCAAAGTTTTCTATTGGCCTTTTGTAATTGTAAGTATATAATTGTCATTACAATATTGAAGTGAGAGCAATCCTTACTTGTTCAGATTAAACAAATGTTATAAGAAAATATGGTTTTCTTACCAATGCCACCCTTCCTTGCTAAACAAAAACACTGTTTGCCAATAATTGAGACACTTTAATTACCTCAAATGCTACAAGGAATTAGAAAACCCGTGGAGAGGTGAATTTAATTTTATCAAAGAGATAACACTGAATACAGCAAGAATACTGTATCCCAAATCAATAGGAATAATATACCAAAAAGGGAGTGTTACATAGTTTAGTACAATATAAGGTCCAGCAGTACAACATATCGTTCAAGGTTTTAAGTTGAATGATCTCAATTACAGTTTAAATAAATGTTAATCTGTGTAAGCTTTGAAATGCACTGTTTAATGTGGATACATGACACAAGGTGACATAAAAAAGGGGAGTAGCACTTGAGGGATTTAACCTAAAGAGTTTTATTACGCATCTCTACATTTGGTGGGTTATAAACTCATTCTATTTAGCCATTTATAACTCTTGAGAGAGCTGCAAATAAATGTTGTAAAGGACGTAGAAGGCTATATTTGGACAATGTCGGTGAATTTATGATTCTTTAAACAATTTACTATGCAAATTACACATGAAATAAGGATAAGCTAATAGTTCTCTAACGTTATCTCAGCTTCGTGATGCATCCTTTTGGTAAAGCAACCACATCTGTATAACATCGCTGTTAATGTGTATGTTTATTCATCTCCCCCATACAACATCTAAAATTGATGGTAACAAACTTACTGGGAAAATTTGAATTGTTTATTCATAGGGTTTGCGTTGTAAATTCCCTAAAAAGACTAAATCCCTACAATAGCTGTCTGTACAATGCCACATAATATGAATAATAAAAAAGCAAAGCCAGAAACAAAAGGAAAAAACAATGGGATTATCAATCACAAGGCGACTCTCAACACATACAAGAACAAAGGTAAATAATTGGTTTTAACACATGATAATGTACAATGTAAAAGTTCATGTGGGTATTGTAGCAGGCCTGGACCCCTGCCATTTCATCTCACAGGGCTCAAAAGTGACTGGGGGACATGTGAGTGCTTGTCACATTGAGAATAACGTCTGATCTTAACCGGTGTACTCAGACGGGACTGGATCTCCTATGAAATAGCTGATACATGTAAACATTGCTAAACAGGAGGACTAGGAGTGACTACGATGAGGCCCAACTGATGCGTTCAACGGGCTAATTCAAACTGATTTATGAAGCCTAACAAAAGGAGTGATGTGTAATTTAAAGAATAATGCTACATGTAACAGAGTAAATATATGATGATAATTTTATAGGGAAGTGCTGACTTTCAGATTTAAACACCAATTAAAATTAAGTAAACCCATTATCTTTAAATAATGTGCCCGTGACATAATCTGGCCATTTTGACACAAAATGCATAAAAAAGTAAAGTAAAAGTAAAGAATATGCTTAATTTGCTACATTTTAAAGCCAAATTCTCAAATACTTGGGCAAGACAGTCTGGCATGATATATTGATGCCTAATGTGGTACTGGTGCATAAACATGGTAATATGTGTCCGAACCAGTGAAGCACAGGCATAAATGTAAGGGGCTCCAAATGCATGGGGTGTTCCACATGGATTTCTACATTTATTTGTGAGAGTCTGGATGCCACTAGCTGTTAGCCCCCTCAGTCAACACAGTCCCGGTAATATGTGGGGAAGTGTCACCCTGTCACCACCATGCCAGAGATCAGCCTGCTGTTTATGTATACTGTGAACCGGGTCTAGCTTTGAGGAGGGGGGAAAAATGACAGAGAGACTCTTTCATCTAATCTTTATGGCATAATTTGCACCTCAGTCAATTTAATTGATGACTACTGATCAAATGCTTGCCTTTGAAATTAAAATCTTTAGAATTGTTATCTTTTACTTCAACCTGCAAAAGGAATTATTAATGCAACTGACTAGCCACTCTTGTCTATCAGCAATGTAATGATAGATTGGTTTTAACATTCAGAGATTGATCTTATTCATAATTAGTGGCCCACCTTCAAAATAATTTGTGTACAGGGTTAGGATTAACCTCTAACCTGTTTTTATGTTGTTGTTTTTTTTATGTGTTTAATGGAACAATATCAAAGAGCAAGAAATAAGTTTGACCTAAACAAAAAAATATCTTAAGTCAAAGTTATCAGTTCATAGTTCACACAGGATGCAAAAGCATCTGCGTTTATTCTACAGTAGGGCACCGGAGATATGCACCTGTTTTCCGCATGTATTCCTACCTCATGAGATTTAACCTCAGCCTCAATGTCACTCAGGCAAATGGAGAGTGACAGTCAAGCTTATCAGTGTCAACATAAGGCTCCTTGGTGGAACTTTGAATCCAGGGTTTTCCCACAGCTAAACAGAAGGCTGTGCTTTGCAAAACAAACCAACAAACAGAAAACCTGAAGTGTGTGATGAAAGAGTAAACAACATGGCCTGGTAACATGCCCCGCAACCATGACACTTCCTAAGTAGGGTAACCCAATTCACCATGTGTCTCTGATCTCACTTTAACACATTGACAACTTTCGGAAGGTTATCATTTCTCTTACAATGGCATTTCGGCCAGGTTAATAAAGATTAATACAGCCTTGGACATGGCCTTGAAAAGTCGATCAAGGCATACAATTAATAATCATCTACACATGTGCAAAGCAGTTCATTATCAAGAAAAATTATATCGCGTCAATCTATTGATGTTGCCTAACTAATTGTAAAGCAGGGACTCAAAAGCAGATGTTGCATTTCAAACAGTTGTGAGCAAGAGACAGGTTATGATTTATGCTAAAATGAGTGGCTTCAAAGCACCGAACGCGGCTTCTAAACAAATTGAACAAGTCAAGCGCTATTCACCCAGGACCAGCAGTGAGCCCTGCGCATGCAGATCAGAGGCACGCGGCTGCCGCTTGTAATATCCCTCACTGGAGGAGAGGTCCCGCTGGGGGGAGGCAGCATGGAGAGGCTAACGCTCAACAGCGCTAGCAGCGAGGGGGATTGTGTACAATCGCAGCTGTAACACCTGTGCAGAAAACACAAACCCCTCCCAAACCATCATCCTGATAGGGGGAGTGAAGATGGGGTGGGCAGTACCTTGAGACTTGACACCCTTTCTGTGGATGGCATTATTATTTGGGAGGAGATCGAAGAGGCGGTAAGAGATACAGGGCTTGTGTCAACATACTGATGCAATTTCAGTAAACATGTAAAAAGCTGGAGCGCTTGTTGGGAGGAAGGAAGGCCTAAATGACTTTTGGTGTTGTAGGCCTACTCCAAATGAGGGAGGCATGGTTAGAAAAAACTACCAAATCAGTTGATAATACCAGTGGACCAGTAGGTTTAATAATCTCTAAGATTTGTGGTATAAAGGGAGAAAAATACATGATACGTTTCTGCGCTATTCACACTCAGGTTGTATGGCTAAATCCAATGAAGCAGAAAAACAGTGAAACAATGCAAACAGGCCTGCCAGAGGGATCCAGGCCAACCAATAGAGTGAAAAATTATACGTTAAAAAAAGGGACAAAAAAACAACACGCCGACTAGAAAAACGAACTACTGGGAAATATTATGCTGCATGACTTTAGGATTGTTTTGATGGTCAACGAGTCTGAGAAGGTAACGGATCATTCCTTTAATACATTTTACGCTGCGTATTTTTTGCTATTCTGCTGATGATATATATATATATATATATATATATATATATATATATAGAGAGAGAGAGAGAGAGAGAGAGAGAGAGAGAGAGAGAGAGAGAGAGAGAGAGAGACGCTCTGTGAACTCCTCACACAAGTCATTTTCTTCCTTTTGATGCAACCTAAATTGGGACGAAAGAAACGAATTGGTAAATTTTTAATTAACTTCATAACATCTGCACTTGTGCTTTGAGAGAGCAGCGAAATTTCCTTTTAACCTATTCCAGCACATTTGCACACCAAGGTAAATCTTGATGCTGGCATGCTTACAGAAAGGAAGAGAAAAAAAAAATCTAAAATGGAAATTAACTCTCACTTGTGTGTGCAGATCAAAGACGCGGAATTATTCAACTTTTTGCTATTTCTTGATCTTTAAAAAATAAGATGAGAAAGTAGGAGGAAAACTAGACATGTTAATGGAAGAATGGAAGTTATAGGTTATTCCTTGGTTGTTTCATATAGGGTTCCATGTTTTTCCCTGGCTACTAATTCATCCATCCTCAGTTTTGTCTCAGTGCTTGTCTACTTCATCACTGGAATCTTATCAAAGACCAGAACAACACATATTTCCATGTCTATTTCTGTACCCTTTTCTATTTTAATAAAAAAAATGTTTTTAAATTGTCTCTCACTGGACACTGGATAATGCTTTTTACATTGGTTACCACAAAGAGAAACACATTTTTATTCAAACATATTTTAGCTTAATATCAGACGCACTATTACAAGCCTATATCAGTAATAAACTTTATTTTTCTCCCTACAGTAGGTTTAACATTTACCACTACCACAGTCCCTTGTATCAGAAGCCTCTGAAATAGGATCAGTGCACACCACACAGCAGGCACCTGCGCAGGCAGCCCCTGACTGATCAGAGTGATAGCATATCACACCACAGCTCTTTTAACAAGCCCCCCTTTGATACTGCACACACAATAGTCTCTTTATCTATGGGCTGTCTCACCTGCTTCTGTGGAGAAAACCAAGGCAAGTTACTCAAGCACACAGGAATAGTAGGTGCAGGTCCTAAGACTGGTAAGAAACCAGTCCGGTGTTAAGAAACTATAGCATCACCATGGAGGGTCTGGCTTTCCTCTTATTCTCCACTAGAGGACAGTGTATCCACATCATATTTACATGTCACCATCGAAACAAAACGGCAGCCTCTCCTACTTTACTGTATACACCGCTTATTGCAAGACAGCCACTTACGACCATCATCTGCAGATCCTCTGTTGTATTTAATGGGTGTCTCTAATTTGGTCACAATTTTATTGTGGCTTTGTTATCACAAAAACTTTCAAATTGATCATCTTTGGGAATCGCACACATATTTTTATCAACAGATCTCAGCTCATATGTCATTACATTCAACTGCTAGGACCTTTCATCAATCGGATGTGTTTCATTCCAAGATGTGAGTTAAGTAAAATATTATCCAAAGTCCACACCTTAGTATCTCAAAAATAAAAATAAGCCAGAGATAAAACGTTATATGATTTGTGACATAAGAAGATGATTAGTATATGTTATCATACTACATTTTAATTTCACATCAGCCATTCACTTACGATATGTAGAGTATAGGGTATAATTTTAGAGTAAGGTGCTACTTATTTCTAAATGGGGAAATCTTCATTTTGAAAAAGAACTATTTTGTGCTGTCTAAATTGTGCTTTCATTCACCTGACAACAGCATCAGTCATTAGGGCTTGTCAATATAGATGACCAAATATGTATCAGGTTTTTCCTCTTTATTATCATCGGTTCTCCATAAGAATGTGTGGTGTATAACTGTCCGGTACATAACTAACAGCATAGTGCTTTAGCACAGCCACTGTATGTATCACTGAGTGGTTAACTGTGGGTGTTTAACATGGAGACATAAAGAGAGCTTTAACCCAGTGATCAAAAGAGGTGGGGAAGTCTCTCCAGGCCTATGGCTTTGTCTGCTTGTAAAACGGGGCCATCAGATAACGGCCAGCACAATAGCTCACTATTCCGAGGGCGCTCCTAAATGGTCAGGAAGCGGCGGTGGGTGCTGTGCGGGGTCTACTGGAGGGCTCCCTGGGGTCCGCACAGCCCCGACTGAGCGCACTGCCGCTCTATGGCTGGAGAGCAGCGGGAGGAAATGAGAAGCCAGTGGCCACCCAGCCGGAGCCACATGCGTCCTTTGATGCTGGGCTGACAAGGCCCGGTGTGGAGGGTGGGGCCATCGGAAAAGCAGAGGAAAGGAGAGGACATGAGTTCCCTTAGTTTTGTTCTCCTACAGTCGTCTTGAACATGAAGAGTCAGGCACATGAAGAACAAACTGCCCATTGTCAGTCAATAAATATAGGCTTCAATTAATAAGGACTATAACACCACAGCATACATAAATCTGGACAAAGAAAAGGATATCTATTATTTTTCTAGAGTTCAGTCCATTGATATGTGAGGGTGCTGTTGGGCCAGGAAAGTAGTCTGGTAGAGACTATCCTGACTATCCTATCCTGAGGGTCTATTTCTCTATGCCATCTGCCCTGCAGATATTAGCTTGCACATGCTGAAGAGAGGTCTGATGATGAAACAGCCAGATGCATAGGCGTCCAGGGGCACAGCTAGTATCCAATCCCAGAATACATATGTGTGGTGATTAGGACCCTGTTTGTAAGTACACCACCGATACTGTACCAACTAGAATCACATAGGAAATCATAAATGGAAGTAATCACAGCTCTTTATTTCCTAGAAAGTGGGGAGGCTTTAAGCCTTGTTGTGGAGCATTTTGCTTTGCACCACCCCACTCTATTGTTTACATTATGAGGAAACTGTACCATCTATTAGGGCCTGTGAGTAAGCATTGAATTGTTGTGAACTGCAATGATTCCCTGACCAAAGGATACAAGTGCAGGTAGTCTTCAAATGGACACCCGGGTAACAATACAAAAAGGAAAAGCCATTGTCATAAACCGAAAGAAATCAGTTGTCTAAAAACCAATACACTAAAGCATGTAGCGAGACAATGTGCGTGGGCACTAAGAGTAATACTCAGGAGCGAGTAACACTTACGAGTGCACGAACCTTGATGTCGTGGGAACAAAGAAACAAAGGGGACTATTTTAAAGGCATAATAAAAGAAAGACATCAGGCTAATCAGAACTCATGAGAGGTCAAACGGTGGACTTACGGGCTGGGTATGAAGTGAGCAGAGACTTTAGAGCCGTAACATGGGTTGTAGACCTAGTTGTTGAGTCACCAAAACTCAACACAGCTGACCTGTCCTGAACTCCAGGTGAGGTGAACCTGGCTTGGGCTGCTGCTTCTCAAGGACCTGCTCTATTGACGTTGCATGAGCGCAAGCAGAGTGCCTCGACGGAACTACCCATCCCCTCACATATTATTACGTTCAAATAGTCTTGAGATCACATTTTGAGTTTTCCTAGAGATGAATCTTGCAGCTTTGTTTAAGGAAGACAGTATTCATTAAAAGGGTTCAAATATATAAAAATAAATAAAAATTGACTTTGTGGTGTCCACTAATGTCTGTACTACCTTTATCTACAGTGCTCAGCAGTCGGGTTGCATTGTTCGACCAGGAGTGTGTTACAAAGGTAATAGGCTGCTACATCCCTTGCCAGTCGTTGCTTTATATGAAAACAATGAGGAGTTCTGTTATTCCTCAGTTCTGTAAGATGCCTGTGGCCTTATAGTTGAGAGTGAATGTGGTGTTGATGGGAGTGGACGAGAAGCAGACAATGTGGTTGCAGCACTTACAATGGGGTTCAAGGACGTGAGTCGCCGCCATGCATTTGAGCCGCACAATGCTCTGGCACAGACCAGGAAAAGGCACATCCCCCAGTCAATCTCAGTCTCTCTCTGAAGATAAGGACAGAGCCAACTCCCCTACCTGATTTCTCTCTTAATGCAAATTAATAAACGATCATAACATAACTGAACAGCATTGGTTGAATATCTGGTAAAATAATCGGTGGAGTAGACTAATACTCTATTTTGCTAAATATTGGATCCACAATATTTTAGCAAACTATTTAAAAACAAATACTTTATTTTGGCCCTTTATCATAACTGAGAGCACCGTTGAACATTAACACAATCCAAGGCTTACAATAACTTATCCATATAAACATTTCAAGCAAATGCCATGATCTACAACATCTGACAATATTTGGACACTCTTGACCTTTGAGAGGCATTGTTTCAGTTTAAGTAGAGAAGCAGTGTGACTAAACACCTTGTATTGAGCGCTACTGTCCACAAACAGCAAACAAACCAATATTATACAATCCTACAACCACAGGTACAGCCTGATCAGATTTAAAATGAATGATTATTAAGCGTTTGGTTAACTAGTTACACCCTTTCCTGATGATGTATAACCAAACGGTCATCTTTGTTGCTCCCTCAACAAGACCATAAAAATAATTATGAAAGGATGCATCAGGAGCACACCCATGTCCTCACACAAAAGGCCCAAGGGAGCCAAGTGGATTTCAGCCAGTGGCAGACACTAGGGAAGGGTAAGGTGCCGGCCTGCCCCGGAGATGGATGACACAGATGGTTGATGACAATACACGGCAGGTGAACGTTTGACACAGGTCAGATAATGTTCATCTGAACTCAACAATAATAGGATCTTTAGTTTCTTCTATTCCGTGTAATGGTTTAAAAAGAAGGGTGGGAGAGAGGTATCAAGAACCGCAATGTTTTACAACCAGGCCCTTAGGAGGACAAGAAGGGGGTATTAGGGGAGCACACAACCAAGAAATCTTGACAAGAGAGTAATTAGATCGTAGCATATGTTATCAGGGGAAATCTAGAGAGGTATAATTAACTGTACAGTTACGCATGGAGGTTCTGGTAGACCAAAAAACATGCTCCTTGATTTTAGTTTAAAATGTAACAAAGCATAGCAGCCCCATTGAATGAATTAATTACTTAAAGGAGTCCAACCGGCAAACACAAAAATACAGTTTGTTAAAGAGGCATCACAAGGCTGTGAATTAGATATTGTCACATGTCACTCCAAGGAAAAAAAAAGAAAACGACTACTTGCAGAGAACCAGGGGGACATTTATACCAGCTGATGAAGCTAAGTAAGACATTCGGCTTTGATAAATGATGATGTGAACTCGAGAGGCAATTTATGTGGGCCATAAACGGCGGGGAGACCAGACGCTGTGAGGGAGCGGAAAGGGATGGGAGAGGTAGCAGCAGACAGGGACACGAGGAGAGGTGGGCGGCCAGCCACATTGACAAGGTCACTTCCAAAGGACTTGCCATGCAGGGTCAGGACAAGCATCCTATAAAGGAGATAAAGAACAATAGGAGGAACCATAGCATGCAAAATCACTGCAACCCCTCCCATGTCCAGAAGAAAAGGGAAACCCTTCGAGGAACAGTCCCTCTCAACTCAGGGGACTGGTCACAGACTTAGCAAAGGGGGAGATAGGAGGTGGATGAGTTATTTTGATAATGCAATTAGGTTCATGTTTATGCAACAAGCTAAATGGAATTATGATGAAAGGTTGCCAAACATGATTACCTAAGCTACAATTGAGATCATGGTTTATTTTGGGAAACTCAAGTAACCCCATCACCCAATTGTTCCATGTCCTTGTCTTAACAGTATAATGGATCATCTTCTGACAATAACATTTGTGTTTACCTAACAAATATTGTATTCAAGAATAGGACGTGACCGTAAACTCAACCACTTGGATGCACACACAAATTGCCGAAACAAAACACATTAGTCAACCATTACTTGTGTTTCTGTAGATTTTGTATTCTTAAATGACAACAGTTTTCTGATGTGTTTGCTTCTAAAAGCATAACTCGTGGTGTCCGAGTGTGACTATGGTATTTGCATGGTCATTGTTAAGTTTCTAGAGCGCTGTCTGTGTCTGTTAGACTTTGTCTAGCTTCGAGGTTAACGCTCCATATCCTCTTCCATTCGAAGCATTGTTCTTTTTACCGCTGATTAATATCTTGTTTAAAAAGCCACCAGTGTGTTCATAAATCCTCTAGAGCTGATTAACACAATGGCTCACATTCCTTTGAAAGGTTGCCCCTTGTATCACTGCATCCCACTCCAGGAGGCACAAGAATTCGAGGAATATGGGACTGGAACAAAAACATCACACTACTTCTTTGTTTGTTTCATCAATTTGTGACGTTAGTGAGATGAAGACACATCACTCATTGGAGCGTGTCCAATCAAAGCTCAAATTCTGTAGGCACTGCTAGATCTCTCTTCTGCACCCTCCCTGGCTCCAGCCTCGTCTTGACCAATTGTTCTCTGGCTTATTCATTTAGCAATTTAGTAATTTCATGGCAATTTTCCCGATCCTAATGTAACATCATCTTTTTTTAACAACGTGTGACCCGAGAGAGATTCTGAATTTCCTCATTGTGGAATTGATGTTCCATGTTATAGTGTCTCCGGTTGGAGAACACAATTATGTACACAAATTGCACTTCTACATCCAACATATTATATTAAATTAAAACATACGTATTATTAAATATGACATATATACAATAAATTTAAAAGACAACAACTGACCTTATAGTTATTATACTTGAAATTTGTATCCTAATTGAATACATTACAATACATGTAAAATGTCCAAAGGTCTACTTTGTGCACATTTGGAAAGACGTGCAGCTGACAGCGTGCCTCACTTGAGTCTTACATCACTTTGGAAGGGAGAGGTTCATTCATGATGCAAGACCCAAACACTGGACTCCGACCAAAACACATACACCATTTGTACTGTATTTGACTACTTTGTCTGGTTTCACTGAAAGAACCTCTCCTTAGATTGTTAACTCCATTGAAAGGGCATTACTGTATACAGAGGTATTTATACAAGAAAATGATTGTCAGCCAAGCAGTGTGACCTGCACCACGTTCCTTCTCCTGGTAAACAGAGACTGACCCACCCAATTTTCAATGCAGAGGATATTTCTGTGAACCTTAAAGGGATCATTTTAACTTTCCATTAATGAGTTATTTAGGTAAGTAGGTAGTAGTGATGCACAGACTGTTACATACATTACATTACAGGATCACAGTTATATCTGCAGGCAGATTGTTGCATACATTACATTACATTACATGATCACAGTTATATCTGCAGGCACCACGGTTAATCTGCGGATTGGGCGGGACGAATCCAAAAAGTTAACATTCTGATGGTTAGTTGGCGGGGGAAATATTTGATCACATTATTGATCACATTTTTAAGGGATTAATTATGTCAGCCTGTGTTGAGGCTATCGTGGTCTGGAAGTACCTGTTACTATTTTAATTTCACCAACTAAAAACCTTTTACTTTAAATCAATGTTTATTTATTTAAAACCAGCTTACTTCAGTGTAATATGCTACCGTATCACCACCATACTGTAAAACATTCCCACTGACAAATAATGGTAGTGTGTGATGGGGTGCGGGTCTCTAAATCGGACACAATGATCTGTTCGAGTGGGTGGTGGGTGGAGGATTGATGCATACATGCGAATTGGGATGACTTCTGAGCAAATCCATGTATCACTTGTAGGTAGGTAAATGTAGCCTGGCTCAGTACAATGACTGTAAGCTAGTAGTTCTGGCAAGCATGGCTGTAAAAAGTGACAAAATAAACCTTAGAAAACCTACAAAGCTGTGTTATTTACTTGTTTTATCTTCTGATTTCACACATGTAGAAATTAAAATGAAAAATCAATCTGACCACGTATCTGTTCACTTTTGAGAGAGCCATGCTAGTCGGAACAACTGGCTTACAATCATTGTGCTAAGATAGGCTGCATTTACCTACCAACTTAGCTAAATAACTGTTTTATTGGACGTACAACCATAACATTGATATTGATCATCTTGTCTGAATAAGGGTAAATAGGAACATATTTTTTTTCCAAAAAAGTTCAACTAGTCCTTTAAGTCTGCTTTTCGGAAGGATATGAGAGTTTTCCATGTTGGGAACAATTAATGAACCATGCTATGTGTGATTGAGTTTCACAGGAGTCTTGTGGGTACCAGACTCTGGTCTTTAAAACACCCAACCATTACAGAAATCTATCCCTCTCGGAAATGAACTGCTGTAATAATGCTAATAGAAATGGTTTGGAATTACACCTCCACTTGCCCAACAATACTACCTTGTCTTTGATCAGGGTGGGCTTCTTTCACAGAGATGAACATTGTATGACTTTTGACTCCTATGTGTTCACTAGAGGAAGACCAAGGACGGACCTTTGAATAATCAAGTGCTGTGTGGTGAAAGGGGAAAAGGAGGGGCAGTGTAGGGTTCACATAATTTGTCCTAAAATATAATGCCTTTAGCACTAGGACCCTGAAAGATACGTGCCCATAGAAAACGGACAAGCACACCTTCAGAAGGTCTCTGAATGACAGCCAGGGATGTATGACAAAAAAAGTTTTAACATTATAACAAAACTACAGCTTTGAGCTGTCATTGGCTAAGAAAGCACCTGACAGGAAATTACAATGGCTGATGATGCCAGGACAGTGCCTGCTATATATTTAATTTAATTTACAGCAATTTATTTGTCTCATCGAGTTACTTGGATCTAGTCTTCAACTAACCTTTGGTACTCTTCTGGGAGAACAGGATGAGCGCCTCAGTGGCGGTTTACAGGGATATTTACACAGAAGACCGCTTTAAACAAGCGTATGGCACCGAAGATAAGCCAAGTGGAGTGCGGTTTCGAGAACAGTTTGCCAAAACATTCAGGTGTTCTAAAAGAGCTTGCGTACACCTGGTTAAGGAACGCGTGCCCATATTCAACTGGTTACCTCGGTACAGGCTAAAGAAATGGCTTCTAGGAGACACCATCGCTGGATTGACTGTTGGTATACTTCACATACCACAAGGTGAGCAGTTCAGATACAATTTGCAGGTTGTATTAAATTAGTTTGGTCGCTTAGTGGAATTTCTTTGAGATACCGTCTTGAGAAGACGTTTCAGCATAGCCCCCATCTCCCCACCCCCTTAATTATATTATTTGGCAGCTGTTGGACATATTTAATATTACGTGTTTTACCAACACCATGTAACTATAATATATGTGTGATTTTGTCAGGTTGTTAAAGAGTTGGATCAGGTATCAAGGACCGGTTATTAATTTATGACTATACAGTCTATCTACTATTTAAAATAAATAAATAAATTAAAAAAATAAAAAAAACGCCCAAAAGTATATTAAAAGAGCTGATAAATTAATTTATCTCGGTCCTGAAACAGGTATGGCCTTTGCATTGCTCACATCAGTGGCCCCAATTTATGGCCTCTACACATCCTTTTTCCCTGTGGTGCTGTATATGCTGTTTGGCACAGGCCGCCATGTATCCACAGGTAGGACTCGTACACCTAACCAATCACAGAGCATCAACAACACTCAGGAACATATGTGATTTCCATCCATTTACTACTGCATGTACTAGGTACCTTTGCTGTGGTGAGCCTGATGACAGGCTCTGTGGTGGAACAGCTCGTGCCCACTCCCCTGCTTTTAAATTCTAGCAGTCCAGAGGTAGCTGACTTGGAAGCTCAGAGGATTGGAGTGGCTTCTGCTGTGGCTCTCCTGTCAGGGATTATCATGGTGAGGTGACCAGACAACTGTTTGCTACACATTAAAGAAAGAAACTAATAGCAAAAAACAACCGGGCTAGAATTGCAGTTTGTGTGATACTGCATTTAAATTGTTTAACTTCCATAAATAAACATAAGGGAGGATAGCATTTCTACTTAATTTCCAACACGGTAAAGGTATGAAGATTGATATAGATTTGCGTTTTTTTCCCCATAGCTTTGCATGTTTGGTCTGCAGCTGGGCTTCCTCTCCACATATCTATCAGAGCCTATTGTCAAGGCTTTTACCAGCGCCGCCGCCTTACATGTCACCATATCACAGCTGCAGAGTATGCTGGGCCTGAGACTGCCAAGGCAAACAGGGGCCTTCTCCCTATTCAAGGTCAGCCATCATATACTTGGTGCTTTAAGACTACATATTATTTTTATTTTATTTATTTATTTTTGGGGGGGATGTAAACCATGGCTCTGTCAAGGAGACATAGCTACATCCATGGTCATGTTGCTTTTGAATGTGTTACAGTTGCCTCACATTTAATGTTCAACCATGTTTTTTTGTTTTGTTCCTCCAGACTCTTGCAGCAGTTATGGAGAACCTGCCCCACACCAACATAGCAGAGCTGCTGATCTCTCTGGTGTGCCTGGCTATACTGGTGCCTGCCAAGGAAGTCAACGCGCGGTATCGCCAACGCCTGCGCACGCCTATCCCAGTGGAGATCCTCACAGTCAGTGAATCTGCAGTTTTATATTATTACACTTTTATTATTATTATTTTTTTATTAGTTTATTATTATTACACATTTGTATATAAAGTATACATATTTTAATCTTTAAGGTTATTATAGCAACAGGAGTGGCATATGCATTCTCTCTGGACTCTACTCATGATGTTCAGATAGTGGGTCATATACCCGCTGGGTAAGTGAACACTTCACAACTACACAATAAAAATAATCATCAGAGCCTAAGTGTGCAAATCCTATGAGGACAATTTACTCAACAGGTTAATACTCTACCTCAACAGCAGGAGCTGGAGCATTTTACAAAGATACCTAATGCTAGATTCAGCAAAAATCTGCAAAACCCTGCAGCTTATCTTGCTAACTGCCGTAGATACAACTCTTAAAATAAATAAACTCTTTGGCTTAAAGTGTCCCTATCACCATTGGGAAAAGTAAGGAAATCTAAACTGTAAAATTAGCTTTTCAAATCCCAACACAAATGACACATGCAAGCTTTTTATGACTCGATGTAGTACTAAATACTACATTTATAATCAAGCTATAGTGTCCTCTTAAATTAACCAGATCTCCTTGTTCTCTTTGGGAGTGTCAACAAAAGTGTGAAAATATTTCCGAAGACCCTTAGAACAATGATATAAAGCAATAACATTATAATTATTGCTATTTAACTTAAGTTTACAGCCAATTGCTTGCAACACCCAATGAGAGGTCACGAGCTCTCTTCAATATTGTGGGACGTGGGAGTACTCGTAAAACTTGAACACATAAATTCGGTGTCGTATTCTTACTCCTCAACGCAGGATCTGCATGTCATCATTCTGAAATCATTTTCACTGTCATTTTCATTTTCAGGGTGACTTTATAGAAAAGTGAATGGGTGTTCTAAATTCTGACTACGATTCGTCTGTCTCCAGCTTCCCTGGTTTGCGAGTTCCTGCCTTACACACTTTGCCTGACATTGCTGGAGACACAGTGGCAATCACATTTGTTGGCTATGCTGTGTCTGTCTCATTGGCTATGATCTATGCCGATAAGCATGGCTACACCATACAGCCTAACCAGGTACACTATGGCCTTCCACCTTTACAGTTGTGTACAGGCATACCAGACTCCTCTGTGTTGAGCCCCCCATGTTTGTGTTTTGTCTGCAGGAGCTGCTGGCCCACGGTGTCTCCAACACAGTGTCTTCTCTCTTCACCTGCTTCCCAAGCTCTGCCACACTGGCCACCACCAACATACTGGAGAGTGCTGGGGGCTTTACACAGGTACATGGCATGCCATGGTGGGATTCTTTATAATGCAGTAGGCTGTCCATTAGCCAATTCCTTTTTGATCTCATTTGCTTTGAATTGATTTATAGTCTCTATAATTGTATAATTTGTGCCCATTTCTTTACCCCAGCTCTCAGGATTGTTCACCAGTCTGGTGGTTCTGGTAGTGCTACTGCTGATTGGACCTCTCTTCTACTTTCTGCCCAAGGTGTCTGTCTGTCTGTCTGTCTGTCCTTTTTATCTGCAAAATGCAAAATCATGTGCATGTTTCCTTGTCTATAAGTGATCAGACTGGTTTAAAGTCTAGTCTCCTGAAAGACTACCTCGTTAACCCCTCTCCATAGGCAGTGCTGGCATGCATCAATGTTACAAGCCTCAGACAGATGTTCCTGCAGTTCCAGGACTTACCAGATCTGTGGCGAATCAGCAAGATTGACTTTGTAAGCTCTACTACCTTGGAAAACAATCTAAATTGGTACAAACGAATACTTTTTTTCTTATTTATCTCTTAAATTGCCAAGATATTGATCTGGTTGCGGCTGTGTTAATGCAGGTGGTGTGGCTGGTAACCTGGCTCTCAGTGGTGATCCTCAACGTGGACATGGGCTTAGCCATAGGAGTGGTGTTCTCAATGATGACCGTCATCTGCCGCACTCAAAGGTACCGCTTCACATCACACGCCATACACAGGATCGATGTGCATCAATGGGTGACTTCATCTGTAAACACGTTTTTGGGATGGCTGTAGTTATATTTATGCATGAGTCAATCCAAAAACAATGAGCATACTCATAATTCCCGTGGGTTGGGTATTGTACCTGAATTCATTAATGAGTAATAATATTGTATTTTGAAATACAAAATTGAAATATGAAATACGTCTCGTTGACCTGCTCACGGATTAGTCATGAACACAACACTCTTTGAAGGATGAAATTGTTAACTGCACAGTACATGAGATAACGTGAAGTAGACTTCCCTCCCACGTCAATCATTTTGTGTCTCCTCAGGGCCGGGTGTTCGGTGTTAGGCAGAGCCAGCAACACCGAAATTTACAGACCTATAAAAAATCACAACAAGGTAAGGGGACTCTGCAGTCCATTCATCTGAATTTATAAGGGAACCCTAACGAGAAACGTTTGTTTCGCGACGCGTGGCAGTCTGACCTGCTTGGTTCCTGTAAGAGAACGTCATCGTTTTGTAGAAGGTGAAGTAGACTTTGTCTCTCCAGTGCTACGAGTTGCCTGGGGTCAAGATCCTGACCTACAATGGTCCCATCTACTATGGCAACCGCAGCTTCTTCAGGGAGGAGATGAGCTTGCTGCTGGGCCTGACGCCCGAGAGGATCCGCCAGCGGGAGAAGGCTATGAAGGCTCTGGAGAAGAGGGAGAGAGATACCGCCGTCAACACAGTGGTGAGGCGGCTGCACGTTTGGTTGATGATTTATGAACTTAGTGGGACTGTAGGTATGTAATATATATATATTTTATATATTGTTCTACAGGACAGAGGTGTTGCAAACACGTCATTCTCTTCAGAAACAGATTTTTTCAAATCTGGTAGGTGATAGATGCATGGTCTTAAGGCTAGTTGTCACATTCTATGTTCATGACTTGTACATGAACTCTGACCTTGTTGTTACTTTGAATAATTATTTCCTTTTCTGCACAGAAATGCCTGAGACTGATGTCCAAGCAGTCTTAATGGATTGCGGCAGTGTGATATTTGTCGATGTTGCTGGAGCCAGACTTTTTATTCAGGCAGGTCCACTCGACACATTTTAAGGAAACCTTTCTTTCTGATTAATGCAGTTGCAGTGGAATTGATTGTGCATAATTGGCTCTTTCTAGATTTGTATTGAGTGCCAGAAAGTTGGGATTCGAATATACTTGGCCAACTGCAATGGTGAGATTGATTTAAAACATTGAATGAAATGATTTAACCTTTTTAATAAGTTTAAGGGTGTGAAACGTTTTTACATTGCATTAAATATCGTTAAAGATTTGCTGTTTTGAACGTTGCTAGACATTTGTTTAATTTATTAAAAAATATGAAGTATTTCTTTCAAGCAAAATATTACCCACTAGTTAGTTTCTGCAAAATGTGGAATTGTGATTTGAAATTTGGCAAACCATCTTTAAAATATTTGATAAACAAATATATACAGTGCCTTGCAAAAGTATTCACCCCCCTTGGCATTTTTCATGTTTTGTTGCCTCACAACCTGGAATTAGAACGGATTGTTTGAAGGTTTGCATCATTTTATCCACAGAACATGCCTACAACTTTGAAGATGTGATTTTTTTTTTTTGTGAAGCAAACAAATAGGACAAAATAACAGAAAACTTCAGCGTGCATAACTATTCACCCCCCTAAAGTCAGTACTTTGTAGAGCTACCTTTTACGGCAATTACAGCTGCAAGTCGCTTTGGATAAGTCTCTATGAGCTTGCCACATCTTGCCACTGGGATTTTTGCCCATTCCTCAAGGCAAAACTGCTCCAGCTCTTTCATGTTGGATGGTTTCCGCTTGTGAACAGCAATCTTCAAGACTGACCACAGATTCTCAATTGGATTGAGATCTGGGCTTTGACTAGGCCATTCCAACACATTTAAATGTTTCCCCTTAAACCACGCGAGTGTCGCTTTAGCAGTATGATTCGGGTCATTGTCCTGCTGGAAGGTGAACCTCCGTCCCAGTCTCAAATCACAGGCAGACTGAAACAGGTTTTGCTCAAGAATATCCCTGTATTTAGCACCATCCATCTTTCCCTCGACTCGAATCAGTTTCCCAGTCCCTGCTGCTGAAAAACATCCCCACTGCATGATGCTGCCACCAACCACCATGTTTCACTGTGGTGATGGTGTTCTTGGGGTGATGGGATGTGTTGGGTTCGCGCCATACATAGCGTTTTCCTTGGTGGCCAAAAAGTTCAATTTTAGTCTCATCTGACCAGAGCACCTTCCTCCATACATTTGGGGAGTCACCCACATGCCTTTTGGCAAACTCAAAACGTGCCATCTTATTTTTAACACTAAGTAATGGCTTTTTTCTGGCCACTCTTCCATAAAGCCCAGCTCTATGGAGTGTACGGCCTATTGTGGTCCCATGCGCAGATACACCAGTCTCTGCTGTGGAACTCTGCAGCTCCTTTAGGGTTACCTTTGGTCTCTGTGCTGCCTCTCTGATTAATGCCCTCCTTGCCCGGTCTGTGAGTTTTGGTGTGCGGCCCTCTCTTGGCAGGTTTGTTGTGGTACCATGTTCTTTCCATTGGAAGATGATGGATTTGATGGTGCTCCGGGGGATCATCAAAGATTTGGATATTTTTTTATAACCCAACCCTGACTAGTACTTCTCAACAACTTTGTCCCTGACTTGTTTGGAGAGCTCCTTGGTCTTCATGGTGTGATGCCTCTTGCTTAGTGGTGTTGCAGCCTCTGGGACCTTTCAAAAAAGGTGTGTTTATACTGACAGATCATGTGACACTTAGATTACACACAGGTGGACTTCATTTCACTAATTATGTTACTTCTGAAGGTAATTGGTTGCACCAGAACTTTTGAGGGCTTCATAGCAAAGGGGGTGAATACATATGCACATGCCAATTTCCAGATTTTTTTTTTTTTTTTATAATTTTTAATATATTTTTTTTTCTCACTTCACCAACTTAGACTATTTTGTGCAGATCCATCACATAAAATTCAGATTAAAAAAACATTTAAATTACAGGTTGTAATGTAACAAAATAAGTAACTAGCCAAGGGGGGTGAATACTTTTGCGAGGCACTGTATATATATATATATATATATATATATATATATATATATATATTAGGCCTCTTGAAATATTTGATTTGTTTTTGCTGAGGGCATCATTTGAAGTATCTTCCTCTCAGAAAGTGTGTTGAAGATCCTTACATCCAGTGGTCTGATGAGCTACATGAACCCACAACATATCTTTGTAACTGTGCATGACGCTGTGGTCTTTATCCAACAACAGAAGGTAAGCTTCCACCCATCAATAAATAGTTGTATTTTTTAATATTTGACTGTTTCTGCTCTCTATAAAAAGAGATATTTTATGTATTTTGCAGGTGAAACCTCCAGAACATACCACAACTGTTTGGGTATGAGACGGCCAGTCAGACACTGTACAGTAGCTTACACACGCTACAGGAACTGTATCAATCGGACTGATGCAGAGTATTAATAAGGACCAGGGAGGAGCTTTGACAGACTCAAATACAATTTTCTGTGTTTCTAAAAGCAGTAGCCTACTGTAGCATATAAAATGATCAAAGTAGTTATCCCAATACAGTATTGATGGCCATGCACAGTATATAGAACAGACACAAATTTTAATTAAACAATACAGTTGGAATTATAAGATAAACAATATCATGAAAGAATATTTTTTTAAGAATTTGCCTTGTAAATAGCAATGTCAATCTGTCTATTCTTTAGTGTTAATCAAAATGCTGGAAAAAAATGGGTTATAATAATTGGTATTGATTTGATACTGTTTCATTTTGGGTAACTTATGTGAAAAACACACAATTCTAATGAATGTCATGCGCTGATCGCCTTTTTGAAAGGAAGATTGAATATTTCTAATAGCAGAAATACATGTCTTGCACAATTGACAAAGTGTTTTCTGCCAACCAGTTAGTTAGCCATAGCATTACATACATTATATAACTTTATTTTAGACAGGTTGCTGCAAAAATGCATTGTTTACAGTAGCACTCTGGTATGCTATAACATAACTTTCTGAATATATTGTTATATTTGTCATAAAACAAATAACCACAAATAAAAATATGTACAAATATCTTGGGATCAGTGATTTCAAATTAATAGTTTCATTTCTAATCGTGCATAATCATGAATATACACAGTAAAAAAAAAGCAAAAAGCAAAAAGGTCAATTTGGCCAATCGAAAAATACTTACGGCAAGAGATAGTGGTTTTGTTTTATTACTTTATCAAATTACAGTACCATAAAGGAAACCTTACCAATTTCACAATTTATCGTTGAGCTTTTGAGACAATTTTGTCATTTAATTAATGCATACTAGTACAACTGCGATCGAAGGGAACACAGTATTTCATCTTAACATGAATACACAGAGAAGTATTTCACTTTACTTCCTTTAACAAAAGCACACCTTGAGGTCAATATCCTTATTCGTTGAAGTGAAGTACTGAAAACAATGTTGCGCAAGTAAATATACTGCCATCTGCTGTTTTAAAGCCAGAGTCTTAAACAATCTTGCAATATGTACTTCATTCTTATCATGCTACTGTAACCTGATAAAATAAGGTTCCAGTTCAAAAACAGGGCAAAGAAGGAAAACTAATTACGTCTACAGTTAACGTCAGATACTCGTACTATAACTTTTTTTCAAGTGCATATTTCAAAGAACCCTCTAGACACTTTACCCTTTGGGTTTTCACTTTAAAGCTCAAGGAGAATTTCACTAATTGGCAGGAAGTAGCCCACTTCAATTAGAGCCTGGTACACAAGACTGGCCAAATGTTTACTAAGCCAAATACCTACAACACATACAAAAGCAGCCCTGATTTTCACATTGAACAAAACCTTTACACGTTAAACAAGACAAATAATGAAGTGCATGAAGAAATACTATACAGCTGTTACTACATGCATCAGTTTCTTTCGCCTTGACACATTTCTTACAATATAAATCCATATTTTCTCGTTGTTACAATATATCTATGTTACTAAAATATGTGTACATAAAGTCACACAATAAGAATTAATATTAAGTATATTAATTGCGATATGAATGACTTAATAGCAATTGCAGGCATCGTAAACCAAAGACATATCTACAAATATATCTACAAACTGTATCAGATCAAATTCAACAAACTCTTCAATAAACCTAAACAATTTGACAAGAACAGTTGTGCGTTGATTGTTGCATTTACAGTATGGCAATGTTTACCTGGTCTTTGGGTTCCCTCTTGTGGTACAATAGTAAAATTACAGGCTCAACCAAGGGTGTAGGCTTGTGTTGGACATTACACTTGCTGACCACCATCCCATAATCAACATGTACAACTAGTTCTGAATGAATATTTAGTTTTCTATATTCCTACATTACACAAAATATTTACGTTTCAGCTGCCATAATTTCTGATTTACACTACTACAGGATTGCTTATCATTAAAACATGTACTGACATTTTGAGGTGTGTGTGTGTGTTTGTGTGTGTGTACCAGATATACCTCTCAAACTGTTAATATTGTGATATGCAGTACAGGCAGAAAACTCTGTGGTGTCAGTTACTGGTCATGCATTTGAACCTGTTCTTGAAGTAGTACAATTCATCATGAATATTTCCACCATCTGCGAGGGAGTAACGAAACTTGGCATAGGCTTTTTCATTTTCCGATTTCCCCCAAGGTAACTTGATCTTAGACGCATGGTTTACAATAACATCACTACAGGAGCCAATGTGAAGAGACCCCAGTCCATCCACAAAGAACTCTGGAAAGAAAAAAAGGAACATCATCAACTTGTCTTTCCTGCCATTCAAGATTTTTGTTTATCAGATGCAAGTCTTGCACTGCTAAGATAAACCGTGCTTTGCAGCAACAATTAGGCATGCACCTACAGTCGAACAAAACAGTGGACCATGCTGACCTAGGTGAGCCGCTCGTGAAAGTCGGGGGTCAAACCCCACTCGCAGCATCTTGTCTGTTCTCGCAAGGAAGAAGTTAATGACAGCGTCAGCCACAACACAATTGGGGAAGCCCTGGATGGTGTGATGGTAGCCAGTTCTCATATGTAAAC
Source organism: Galaxias olidus (assembly GCA_026901105.3). NCBI lineage: Eukaryota > Metazoa > Chordata > Actinopteri > Galaxiiformes > Galaxiidae > Galaxias > Galaxias olidus. The sequence goes on from JAPMUY010003309.1 coordinate 77,985, forward strand.
AGTCCCCCTCGTATCCTCCCTGCTCCACAGAAATAGTGTGGCGAAATGTGGCAGTATATCCTGTCACTTCTCTTACTGCACCACCCACCTGCGACAACAAACGCAAAACAAAGAGTGGTTCAAATCAAAGGAGATCTTTATATTTAAAAACAAACATACACAGTTAAATGAAAAGTAAGAATGTCTACATTGTACAAAATCATAATAATTAGTTTGTCAAGTAAAGAATATTTGTTAAAATACATACATATATTTTGTCTGGTTCCAATATTTGGGGGGAGGGGGATGGGGGGTAATGTCTAGCAATGTGTATTGTTGTGTGAATTTGCAGAACGTTTCCTAAATGCTGTGCATGTGTCGTCAAATTGTTTTGCCCTACAAAGTAACCAGAAACCAAAAAACAAAAACATCATCATCATCATCATCATCTTCATCCGCTTTGTCCGGGGTCGGGTCGCGGAGGTAGCAGTTCCAGCAGGGCATCCAAAACTTCCTTTTCCCGGGCCACATTAACCAGCTCTGACTGGGGGATTCCAAGGCGTTCCCAGGCCAGTGTGGAGATATAATCCCTCCACCTGGTCCTAGGTCTGTCCCGCGGCCTCCGCCCAGCTGGACGTGCCTGGAACACCTCCCTAGGGAGGCGGCCGGGTGGCATCCTTACTAGATGCCCAAACCACCTCAACTGGCTCCTTTCTACGCAAAGAAGCAGCGGCTCTACTCAGAGTCCCTCACGAATGGCTGAACTTCTCACCCTATCCCTAAGGGAGATGCCAGCCACCCTCCGGAGGAAACTCATTTCCGCCGCTTGTATCCGCGATCTCGTTCTTTCGGTCATGACCCACCCTTCATGACCATAGGTGAGAGTAGGAACACCGATAGACCGGTTTGCCTTCTGGCTCAGCTCTCTCTTCGTCACAACGGTGCGATAAAGCGACTGCAACACCGCACCCGCTGCTCCAATTCTCCGGCCCATCTCTCGTTCCATTTTCCCCTCACTCGAGAACAAGATCCCGAGATACTTGAACTCCTTCACTTGGGGTAAAGACTCATTCCCTACTTGGAGTAGACAATCAATCGGTTTCCTGCTGAGAACCATGGCCTCAGATTTGGAGGTGCTGATCCTCATCCCAGCCGCTTCACACTCTGCTGCGAACCGATCCAATGAGTGCTGCAGGTCGCAGACCGATGATGCCATCAGGACCACATCATCTGCAAAAAGCAGATATTTACTGCTTATTAGTTGTGTATTAAATATTATTATCCATTAACTACTAATGCATTTTTTCTTATTCAAGAATGTTCCTATTGGTTGTCATGCATTACTGATCATAGCATCATTCTCATAGCTTCCCATAATAAATGTCTGTTTACAGTTTATAAAGAGCAAGTATCACAGCAAACATACTTGTCCCATACTGACACTGCCTACAAGCAGTAAGAGCAGAGTTGGCAAGAAAAACTCAATTAAACGTGGGTTGGCCTCCCAACTGATTATCGTGCTGTTCTAGAAGTCAACAGTTTCTGTGTGGTTTTAGCTGTTGGTGGTTATTTGGATGTGGCAGAATTTATCGTGTAGGCGTTGCAAATTTGACGATGATTCATTATACATTGTGTTACCATTTCCTGCTCTGTATTAGTAATCTTCAACAGACTTATTTCAATCCTTGGGTGGCCATGCAAGCCCGATTTGATACAGAAATACAAACCTCAGAGTTTTGCAATACAATTTAGTTGTTTTAAGCTAAATAGTTGTTTGCAAAAAGCAGGAATGCAATCCTCTGCCCACCAACCCGCAGCCCACCTCCCCCGCGGCTACGCCGTGAGATCCTGTCCATGAATACCACAAACAGGATAGGTGACAAAGCGCAGCCTTAGAGGAGGCCAACCCTCACCGGAAACGAGTCCGACTTACTGTCGAAGACCCGGACACAGCTCTCGCTTTGGGAGTACAGAGATTGGATGGCCCTGAGTAGAGACCCCCTCACCCCATACTCTCGCAGCACCTCCCACAGTATCTATCATACGCCTTCTCCAAATCCACAAAACACGTGTAGACCGGATTGGCATACTCCCAGGCCCCCTCAAAGATCCTCGCGAGGGTAAAAAGCTGGTCCGTTGTTACACGGCCAGGCCGGAAACCGCAATGTTCCTCCTCAATCCGAGGTTCGACTATCGGTCGAACCCTCCTTTCCAGCACCCTGGAGTATACTTTCCCGGGGAGGCTGAGTAATGTGATGCCTCTGTGGTTGGCACACACTCTCCGGTCCCCCTTTTTGAACAGGGGAACCACCACCCCGGTCTGCCACTCCTTAGGTACTGTCCCCGACTTCCACGCAATGTTTATGAGATGTGTCATCCATGACAGTCCCTCAACACCCAAAGCCTTCAACATTTCTGGGCGGATCTCATCAACCCCTGGGGCTTTGCCACTGTGGAGTTGTTTGACTACCTCAGTGACCTCCGCCAGGGAGATTGATGCTGATCCCCCATCATCCTCCAGCCCTGTCTCTACTATGTAGGGTGGGTTTGTCGGGTTCAGGAGTTCCTCAAAGTGTTCCTTCCACCTCCCAAAAACAAAAACAGTTCTGCTGAAAAACTATGTATTTTGACTTCACTATGTTGCAAACAACTATTTAGCTTAAAACAACTAAATTGTATTGCAAAACTCTGAGGTTTGTATTTCTGTGTCAAATCGGGCTTGCATGGCCACCCAAGGATTGAAATAAGCCTGTTGAAGATTACTAATACAGAGCAGAAAATGGTTACACAATGTACAATGAATCATCGTCAAATTTGCAACGCCTACATGATAAATTCTGCCACACCCGGATAACCACCAACAGCTAAAACCACACGGAAACTGTTGACTTCTAGAACAGCACAATAATCAATTGGGAGACCAACCCACGTTTAATTGAGTTTTTATTGCCAACTCTGCTCTTACTGCTTGTAGGCAGTGTCAGTATGGGAAAAGTATGTTTGCTGTGATACTTGCTCTTTATAAACTGTAAACAGACATTTATTATGGGAAGCTATGAGAATGATTCTACGATCAGTAATGCATGACAAACAATAGGAACATTCTTGAATGAGAAAAAACGTATTAGTAGTTCATGGATAATAATATTTAATACACAACTAATAAGCAGTAAATATCAGCTTTTTGCAGATGATGTTGTCCTGATGGCATCATCGGTCTGCGACCTGCAGCACTCATTGGATCAGTTCGCAGCCGAGTGTGAAGCGGCTGGGATGAGGATCAGCACCTCCAAATCTGAGGCCATGGTTCTCAGCAGGAAACCGATTGATTGTCTACTCCAAGTAGGGAATGAGTCTTTACCCCAAGTGAAGGAGTTCAAGTATCTCGGGATCTTGTTCTCGAGTGAGGGGAAAATGGAACGAGAGATGGGCCGGAGAATTGGAGCAGCGGGTGCGGTGTTGCAGTCGCTTTATCGCACCGTTGTGACGAAGAGAGAGCTGAGCCAGAAGGCAAACCGGTCTATCTTCGTTCCTACTCTCACCTATGGTCATGAAGGGTGGATCACGACCGAAAGAACGAGATCGCGGATACAAGCGGCGGAAATGAGTTTCCTCCGGAGGGTGGATGGCATCTCCCTTAGGGATAGGGTGAGAAGTTCAGCCATTCGTGAAGGACTCGGAGTAGAGCCGCTGCTTCTTTGCGTAGAAAGGAGCCAGTTGAGGTGGTTCGGGCATCTAGTAAGGATGCCACCTGGCCGCCTCCCTAGGGAGGTGTTCCAGGCACGTCCAGCTGGGCGGAGGCCGCGGGGCAGACCTAGGACCAGGTGGAGGGATTATATCTCCACACTGGCCTGGGAACGCCTTGGAATCCCCCAGTCAGAGCTGGTTAATGTGGCCCGGGAAAGGGAAGTTTTGGATGCCCTGCTGGAACTGCTACCTCCGCAACCCGACCCCGGACAAAGCGAATGAAGATGATGATGATGATGATGATGATGATGATGATGATGATGACTAATAAGCAGCTTGTTCACATACTTATTAGCTACAAATTAGTACTTAGTATGTCATTCCTAAAAAAAGTGTTAACAGACAGCTTGCTTACCAGGTCCAGGGTGGTTTTCTCCAATATATCCACCATTTTCTCCAGCTTGGTGTTAGCAGAAAAGAGGAAGTCATCGTCTACCCACAAAACATATTTAGTTGTCACTTGGGATACAGCCAAATTCCTCCCAGCAAACCAACCCTATAGGTGCAAGCATTGTTATCAGAAATACCACAGACTCTACTTCCGCAATGCTAAAGTTAAAATCTGATCTGAAAGAGCAGCCAGCAAAGGCTGGTTTCCTTACCTTTCCAAATGGCATAATGTAATGTTCAATGTGTGGTCCAGTCACTGGCTGAGGATGCTTGTTGTCATCTGCAATCACTATGGTGACATGGGGGTAGTATTGACGGATGCTAGTGATCAGGTCTTGTAGTTTGTCATAGCGTAGAAAAGTCTTTGTAGCTATAGTGAGGAGGGCACTTATGTTGTACTCATCTAAAATAAGTACCCCAGTGTGAATAAATTACATTTTGGTGGTCATTAAAAAAATCTATTTTCAACTACAAAAAATTTTCAAATCCAAAAATGTCATACCCCTTTCAGATCCAGAGTTGAACAGTTTTGGCATATTACCATGTCCAACTTTGATGGTAAATATTGACTGATGCTCATAGGTCTCAAACTGTACTGGAAAAGAGAACCGAGTTGATCTTTTAGTACTCTCTTTGTAAACCTTGGCCTTTAATCAAATTCTGAAAAATAAATTAAGGTCCTTATGCTTGTCTGTTTCCGACAGATAACTTTATACTACTAAAACAAAATATAAAAAATAAATAAACAGCAGTATACTTTAAAAAACGTAACCGAGTAAAGAGCTCGGATAAATCCATTGGTAAACCTTATTCTTAAAACAAACTCTAAAAGAGAACCGAGAAACGATCTTTGATAAATCTATTTCTAAACCATCCTACTCTTCTAAACCATCCTACAAATACTAAAGAGTAACCAGTCACCAAAGTCAAATTGTTTTCCACTAAAAGTCTATGTATTTGGTATTAACAATTGCAAAACAACTCAAATGTTAATGCAAAGTTATTGAGGTTAGCATTTCTGTGCCAAATCTTACTCGCATGGGACCAGTTGAAAACAAGACCCTTGCAGACAGCCTATCTAGAACCAAAAAACTTTCACGTCAGTGAAATGTACAACATATGTACAATAATAGCCCACTCTGCAACATCCACACAATATTGTGGCCACTTGATTAAAGCATTTTTCAAAAATCTTACTAGGCTGGTACTTGGTCTACTGGGGACTTCAAGTTCCTCTTTAGGCCTTGACACATGAAACCTCTTCTGTTGTGGCAAAATAGAAGTTCCTTTTATTTTGTGTTCATACTACTGGTTAAGGAGTCAGTAGTGACGCCAGATCAGCCTGGCCTGCAGGAACAGTACTAACCTCTGCGGCTTGAAGGAAACAGAATTTACATGAAATTACATGTTTTTTATGATAGCGTTTAGGGGAAAGTCTGAACACAATCCAAAATAGAATTAGATGACAGTATAGTTGTGAACTTCCTGACAATAACTATATATATACGTAAAAAAACGAGAACTGAGTAAAGAGCTGCCCATTCACTGCACCTTTTCAGAGGCCCAATCATTTCTGTGGCCAGGCCTGGCTAAGTAAATTTTTTGAGAAATCAGACACGATGAGGAAATGAACAGAACCTTTCAATTGCCATTATTATAACAAGTGTAATTGTTGCGGCATGAATAACTTAGTTATTGTATAAGTATGACTTTAGTTCAACATTGTTGTTGATGAATGCTTAATGGAAATACATGGGCTTATAAGGTAATAATAATGCTATAGGAGAGGGACAGTAAGCTCTAAGCTCATAGTTACAGGGCCTCACCACCTTGATAAGGTCAGGATGTAGACTCACCAGTGTCCGCTGTCTTGGGGTGGAACAGAGTGTTTGTGTAGGTGACAAACTGCAGCTGTCTGTTTAGATTAGGTAGAACTTTACTAGATAAAGTCATGTGCATCTCTCCCACTCCTCTGATTAAGACCCCATTCACATTTGCAGCCACATCAAATGTCCCCAGAGTAGCTGTCAAATTCACCTATCGAAGTGAATGGATGACAATCACAATCATTTTAATAGTAATTCCATAGTTGTAATTGATGAAGACATCTAGAGAAAACAATGTGTATAAAATAAGGATTTCATCGGCGTACCGAATGGATAGACCGAGGATTTTCTTTAATGCCCAAACCTACCAGAGGAACATAGAAATAGGGCATGAACATGAAAGAATGCAAAATAATTCCAAATGATACATTTATGGATATTGTTCTTGATATTGTAATTTTGTGATACAAATAGTTAAAATAGCATTTTAGGTAACGGAACGGAACGGAAGCCCAGCCCTTCTTTCAAGTTTCCCCTTTAATTTAACGTTATTCGTTTTGAGATGTAGCTTACCAGGAATAATGATCGTTTTTAGGGGGTGTACCTCCACACCCTGAGTGGGGTATTGCAGGGGACTGTTGGCCTCAGCTACAATAAGTAGGTCTGTGGGTGTGTAGGACCTTTACAACGAGGTAGACAGATCTGCCTTTACCACTAGAAAGTACACATCTTACTGGCTACTGGAGCTAATCAGTAACCTAAGAGACTTAATTTTCTGTAAACCATGTGGGTTACTGTCTTGGAATAAATAAGACAGATAGGCAAGCCCAGTAGGTTATTAGATGCTTTTAAGAAGCCAGATGTTACATTTGATTGACAATTGATTAGCACAGTTATAAAGAAAGAAGGACTCGGTTTACCTTCTCACAAAACTGTCGTACTCCTGTGCTCTGCGACTCTTCACAATTTCACGGTCGGAGTCTGGGAAGGCAGCAGCCAAATTGTGGGCCCAGACAGGTGGAAACAGCAGATTGGAAAATGGCAGTTCTATGCTTTTCTTCTCACTCTCACACACACAACCATTCAGTGGCAAACGGCTGTGCCGGATAGAATTGAAAAACGAGTTAAATTAGTGACAGAGGAGAAGAAATGTACAATAAACTTAATAGCATGTAATTCAACAGGTTGCACAAAGCAGTCAGCCTTAAATAACTCACAATAGAATGCTTTCCTTTACATGGTAAGGGATGTGGTTGTAACTGCTGAGAGACTTCTGAAGCACCCTTCCTTTAAGCTGCTCTACCTTGCTCCACTCCCTTGGACGTACATTCACTTCAGTTCTCACAGGACCCCAAGAGTGAAAGAGGGCAAACAACAGTATTCCAAAAACCAAGATGAGAGCAAAGGACCTCTGGACAGCACGCATCACTGACACAGAAACAAAAGGAAATAGTTTTAAGATGATCACCTCAGGTCTGCAAAGAAGACACTGTAGGAATTTGTCTCAGCCACAGGCAGTTCAGATTGTGTATTTATTAATTAATTTATTCATTTTAGTAACCACATAAACAGATTGGTCTGTATAATAGCCTAGATTTGTTTAAAAATGTCAACTATTGATAACTTTAAACACAACCTACATATCAGCAACATGCAAGCAGCATGGTATGTGAAATAAACCTATTTAATGTACTCACCGTTAAATATAGTAGTATGGATTTGAATGTACTTAACGTGGATATTTTCGCTCTGTATGGTTAATTACCGCGTGTTCGGATGTTTTCCCTCTATTCGGCTCATTGAGCTTTGACGCCAATTCTCCAAAGAAGTTCAGTAGCTTGGTGATCAGTAGAATCAGTGATGGCCACACAGTCACCAAACATTTAATTCCAGCTGAACGGTTAAAAGGTAAATTCCAAAACAAGATTTACGATGACGTTTAGTCAGTTTTATGACTAATGGGCGAGTCCAAGAAGCAGTTAAGTTAATAACTCTTAATAATTTCTCTCTTTTTTAAGCACATGACTCATACGGACGCGTCTTGTCTAACCTCTTAGACTTCATATTTACATAGGTAAATGTTGGCAATCCCAGGGGCGAAAAGGGGAGGATCTTAAACTAGCATGAAGGATACTAGTTTCTAAATGAAATTCGATCCCCCATTCGAAGCCCAATAGGATCTTTCCCCACCCCAATTTAATCCAATTGATTGAAGCTATTTTATGAGATTGTGTTTAGTAACTATCATAGTTGAAAGGGAAAACTGCAATTCTGTCTTTTATGCTGATGCCTTCCTGAGACGGAAATCTAGAGAGCAGTAGCAGTGACTGGCCTCTTTTTCTTAAAGAATGTGAAACCTTTTCAATCATCCTGGCAAAAAACTTTGATATGAACGGGACTCTTCAGAATAATCCTAAATCTGAGGGGGTATTCTCTGCATAATGCAAGAACTTTACAAAACAGATGATAGGGGTTATTGTTTATGCAATATTTAGTTTTTGATCAATAGTATTAAGTCAAGTATGAATCACATCATGCGAAGGTGATAAATTATGAAACTCATATTATGTGAACTAGATATAAATACTAATGAGACTTTTAATTACACTTTCTAATTAGACTTTAAAAAATAGGATTTTACATTTTCTCCAATAAATGGATAGGGGTTAGATCTTTGAAAGGATGCGCCTTCCCAGTATTTGTTTGTGGTGCTAAACCAAAGTAAAATAGTTGTAATGGGGGCGCAGTAAAGTTCAGTGGGGGGCCAGGTTCAGATAGGCGACAGCTTGGGGGAAGAAGCTGTTTTTTTTAGCCTGGTAGTGTGAATTATGAGGCTCTTGTATCGCCTCTCAGAGGGCAGGGGGGAGAACAGGCCGTGTTGGGGTGGATGGGATCTCTGCTGATGCTGAGACCTCTATGCACGGAGCGCTTGTTATAGATTTATTTTTGAAGTCATTAAGTGCTAGGTGTACACCTTGATCACCTATTTCAAGACAGTGCTTATTGAGCTGCTCTTCTCTGACTCTTCACCAGCATTTGCGTGTTCAATCTTCTATTGTGACCGTTGAGTGGGGTTTGAGGGTAAAAGCCCAAAAGAGACATGGTTGTTGGCCATGTATTGCATATTATAGCTTCAAACGGTGCCAAAACTCCTAACATTTATAGGGAACCTGTTGTCCATACTCTGAATACAACAGGATATCAGGTTGCACAATTAATCACAGTGGAGTCGTCTCTGTTTCTTGAGTGATAGTTTTCTTCATTCCAGTGATAAAACTGCTAATATCATCCCTAAAGAACTGTTTCACTGTCATCTTCTTATCAAATGACACTGTACTTTTTTCCTGGGGTGGTCTGCTGAATTATTATAAGCTTTCCACCGTTTGTAGGAAATTATTAACAAATGTGATAACAGCCTCCTTGAGGCTCGTAACTAACCTTTCAAAAATGGGCACGTTATGTTATGTTAGTATGCAGGCACATGCAGAGGATGTTAGAGGGGCAGGGGCCCAAATTCATAAAAGAGCACACTGGTGATTTTTGTTACTAATTAAATAAATATATGCCTGGAATGACTACTTTAGTGACAGTGTTAAAGGGATATTAAAATGTATGTATTTAAAACAAACCCATAACTGAGATAATGACAATCCAGTAGAATTAATGGTTATTAAGTTAGAAGCCTACAATCGAAATTATGCAGTTACTGATTAAGTCCATTAGCCTATATGCCTACCAGACGACCCCAGTCAACATGTGTGCTCTTAATGATCAATTATATTAGAGAACAGTTATTTTCTTTAATAGAATAGAACTGTTAGCCAGCTAACGTATTACATTATCTAACTACACAGCAAAATCGGTAGTGTTAATCAGTGTTAATTTTCTAGTGTAAAATATTTTGAGTTGAATTGTGTTAATTCTGGTGTTTTATTAACACTTGGAGTGCTGAAATGGCTCTGGGGGCGGTGTTCTTTAAACGAGTTGAGTTCACGCACTCCTGACTGAGTTAATTGAACATCCGGTTTCAACGCGCTCTTTTCCTTTGCATGCGATTAGAACGTGCTCGCTGTTTCTGACAGTAACGGTGGATACAACTTCTAGTCAGTATCAGTTTGGAATACAGCCACTATTAAAAAGGTAAGAATCAATAATTATTTATTTATACTGTCCGTTCATCGTTATTTAAAATTGTGTCAAATGTGATGTGACGCGATTGATGTGTGTCATGAAGCTAGTGGATACTAGCTAATGCTGTTTTAGCTAAACATGCTTACTTGGCTAGCTAGCTAACAAGCAATTGCAACATCACGTTAGTAATCAAAGGGCACATTTTTCTCAGGTAAAACATCAAATGAACAGCTTAAGTTAGCATAATGTGATTTATTTCAGTTTAGTGGCTCAACGATAAATTGTTAGGGTTTGTTAGCTTGTTGGCGAATTGTTAGCTAGTTCGCTAGCGAACTAGCTAGCTAACCTAGCTATTACCTAGCTAACATTTTAGGCAATTGCTGGCACGAGGTTAGAAAGACAAGGTAACTAAAATTATTTTAATGGATTGTCACCGCAAAGTTGTTAGAGGAAGAAGAAAGTAGCCAGTGTAGAATGTAAAGTTAGTTGGGATAAAATTCTTATTTTTGTGTGTAGTTTGTTTCTTTTTCATTTGTGTGCTTGAATTTAAAATGTTGTCAGAATATTTGGCTATTCAATGAATCTGTCTATAATGTTTTGTTAGCGTTGTCTGGCGAACACTGGTCACTAAACGTTTTTCCCCGCCAGTAGACTGGCACAAAAGATAAGAGAACTCAGTGGTGAGTTGCAACCTTGGTCTTTGGTAGGTAACCTGATTAGATTAGCCTGAATTCAGTTTTGACATGCTTTGTCAGAGATCTAGCATTTGCAGTGTTCCAGACTGAGACTATAATGGCGACCATCTTGTTGAGTGCAGTTAAGAATTCACGTGTCTAAACTTTTTGGTCTCTTGGTTTGATTTTAAATTCAGTTAACTCCTTTCTCCTGATCAAGTTTAATCGGCTTGTTTTTTCAGTGATCAGATTCTGTTAAATGCCATTATGCTGAAATACCAGAGTAACAAGAAGTACATGAGATTACAGCCATCTTGGTTTCATCTTGTGTAACAAGGTGAGTATTTGGTAACAATTCATCAATGTAACAAGGTGAGTAGCCATCTTGTGTAACAAGGTGAGTAGCCATCTTGTGTAACAAGGTGAGTAGCCATCTTGTGTAACAAGGTGAGTAGCCATCTTGTGTAACAAATTAAAGCACACGGTTTTTATATTAGTTTTTGAGATTAATTGTTTGATCACTCATTATGTGCAGTTTAAAACCTGCTTCAGGTATCTATCGGTTGTCACACTATTGTTTTCTGTAGTCAAAAACAAGTTTGGGCATGCTGATGCAGCGTATCTTCACATTTTTTATGAAACTGACACAGCAGTGGAGGAAGACATCCTTCTTGAACTGATAGAGGCAAATCCTGACATATGCCTAACAGTACGTGACAGCATTTCAGATGAAGGTAGGTTTAATTTGTAGATGAAAAAATTGTCAAAGAAATATTAGCAAAAGACAAATCAGTCTCCATTTTGTCAAAACAGTTTGAAAATGTGGGTTTGGTTGGGATTTAATGCTCGTGTTACACAAGGTCAGTTTGCTGTCAAGCATCGTATCACAAATCATCTCTACTTGTGGCTGGTGCCACCCCTGATGAGCACATTTCTAGTAGACCACCCTAGTACTGTATATATTTTCTTTAAAAAAATTCCATGTTTTTAAAGATTTTTCTCCTTTAGGTCATTCAACATCCTCTTCATCCCTGACGGATACTATGTCACTTTCTTCAAGTGACAATGAACTCTCCTGTAGAAAAGAATGCGGGATACCCATAGGCAGAAATACATCCAGCCCCAATGTTAGGAACAGGGGTACCAGTGAAGTTTCTGAGTCAGAGGCTGCAAAAGAGGTACTTGAGAGCATGAGTTTTTAACCTTCTTCTGATGTAGTGAATTACTTACCTTTACTCTGAACAGATAAGTTTTGGTATATTGTTCAAATGATATTATGTGTTTTTTTTCTCTCATGTGAGTAGATTGTAGAAAATGCATTGCTTGTGAAACCTGGAGGTGAGGAGGTCCTTGAAGAGTATAAGACAGAAAATTCACTGAAGCACCGCACCCGCAGACAGCTTGTCAACATATTGACTAGCCACATGACTGAGATGCATGGGTAAGTGTTATAAAAAAATAAATTCTGTCATTCAGACTGAAATGGTTTGTTAGGAAGAAATTAAATACATTTTCAATATGCATGGCATTGAATTGACTTTAGGGCCTCACTCATGTTATTAGTGGGGCATTTGTATTTTATGTTCTTGTATTGTCTTGACTTTAAAGGAGAGTTCCTTCCCGTAAGCAGAAGGAGAAGTACGCCCTGTGAATCATTACCCTCTTTCCTTTGCGTAAGGATCCTTTTTCTCCGAAGGGCTATGTAAGTTTAAAAAAAGATTACTTTCATAACTCACCAGTTTTACAGACCAAAACTTTGACGTTTTACACTGCAATTATACTGAACAGCGGCAAACAAAGTTTATGTAAAATTCATGTTTGATTTAATTGCTTTGCTACTGACCGTAAAAAAATTTCACCTTTTTGATTGACATTGTTTTAGTCATTCATTTACAATGCTATAACTGCACTTTCTGTGAGATCAATGAGTGATATTTTGTAATGATATATTTTGAAAATAACTTAACAGGAGCACTTTTTTGATGGGGAAAAAGGCACAGGATATTTAGCATGGCGCCTCAAGACCTTGTCCAGGAATAAATATAAACGACCAGCAAAGGCTGACCCAGTGCCGGACCAGGCAGGACCAAACCGCCGAAGATCAGCAGACACAGTGCCTCAGCAGCTTGATGGCGATGCCTGCAGGGAGGCCATATCGTTTCTTGTTCACTCTCCTGATGAAGCGCGTGTGTTTCAGAAGATGAAGATGACTTTGCAACATCGTCAGGACCTAGTGCATGACCCTCAGAGAACCACAGATGTCTTAAAAACATTTCCACGTTTTTTAGATGTCAAAGGACTAGTGAGTTGTTTTATTTACACTCCAGTTTTTTATTTGGTTGGATATAGAAAATTAACAATGCACTGACCATTGTATTGATGCATTTGTATGTGTGTATGATATACAGCTGAATCAAGACTTCCTGCTGCTGTTTGGTGCTGAAACGTCCTCCAAGATGCTTGAGAAGTGGGACACAGCATTCAAGCCCAAGGTTATCAGAGAGGCCAAACACCTGACTCAGTCAACCGAGCTGTGCCGTCTTCTGAAAGCTGCAGAGAACGATGACACCAGTAAGCTACATGACAGGCTTGGTTTTATTTTAAGAAGAAGAAGAAGAAGAAGAAGATACTAACGACTTGTTGTTCCCTTCTAATAGACTGGGACAGTGACATGGCTTCTCTGCTGCTCCTTCTCCATCTTTTGCCACCCACAGCTGGACGGAAGAGGATCAAAATAAGTCCCAGTGATGCACTAGACAAAATGGTGCACTTTCACAAGGTATGTATGTCTCATCTGTTATAATCCCATGATCTCAACTTATTGTCCTGCAGACACAAGTACGCAGTGAGCTGTTTATCCCTCTGTGCTGCTTTAAGTGATGGGTTCATATGCAGGCTTCACCAGGCGTGTGGTACTTTTAAATGAAGAGGGAGATTCAGGTCAATATCTCCCCCATTCATTTGGAAGGAACACGCTCCCAGTAAAGCGCATGTTCTCGTAACACGGGGTCAGTTAACTGATCAAACTGGAGAATCTACTACTCTGGAACAGCAAATACCAAATCTATGAGTAAGATCCTAAACCATCACTTTAAGGTGTTCACTTTGTTATTGTGTTTTTCAGTCATGCTGCAGCATCGATGAACACTTGCAGGGAAGAGAGGGTAAACAACCATACATCCTTGCTTTTGGCCGAACCCAGAACAGAACCAATACCTTCTACATCGTTGTGGACAAACAGCTCATCCCCTGCCAAGCCACCAACTCGTTGGGTGCTTTTGATGAACTGTTTAAATCCCACTAAGTGTTCAACCTGTCTTATGACGAGTCCCTGTGCCAGCGCTACACTTCTGTGCAGACAACCATTTATAACATTGATGTTACAACAACAGATGAGTCTCCCAGAATTCGTGAGTGGAGGACAAAACTTTTAAACGTGGTGTAAAATAATGTTCAGGTGTTTCATTTGTCAAGCTGTGCATGTGGCCAGCCAGTCCTTGATAACCCATTTAAGAATTGTTCAGTTTCTATCCAAGCACCAGGTTGAAGTTGGTTTGTGTACAAGATCGTTGTAGGCGTCAGTTTTAGACATATTCTGGTTTCAAAAAACATTTAACCAGTGTTCATGAGAAGGATCTTTTAGAAAGTGGTGATGCAGCAAACTCAGAGTCAGTTCAAGCAAATTTTCTGCAAGATAATATAGAAGTTGGTGAAACAAGTGTCACACACAGCCCAGAGGCTGGATGTTTTGAGGACAATGGATCAGGTCTTTACAAACAAAATACCAAAATGATTTGTGCTTCAATTATTGCTAAACTCCAAGGAAGTACAATGGCAAATAATGTTGTTTCAACAATTGTTAGTGATTTGGAAGAACTTGCTACTGGACTTCACTCCCAAGTTAGGCATGAAATACTGTCTGCTGTGCCTATAGAGGATCCAGTAAGATCTACTTTAGAAGAAAGTCTTCAGAATTTTGAAAATCCATTTGTTAGTTTTAATACTGAAACTAAAGAAAGAATTAAATATTTCAATGAGAAATGGGGGGTGGTTGAGCCAGTAGAAATAGGTTTAGGAGTTCGATTTGATATGAGGTGAAATAAACAAACGGGTACTTATGATCATGTCCCAGTGAAAGACACCTTTGTTTACATACCAATTTTGGAAACCCTTAGATTTATGTGCCGCAATTCTGAGATTTGTAAACTGCTTGGGGAACCTAATGCATCTAAAACTGGCTTATATGAAGACTTTTGCGATGGAAGTTACTTTAAGACACATCCATTGTTCTCTAAACAATCGACAACTTTGCAAATACAGATATACTATGACGACTTTGAAACTGCTAACCCACTGGGTTCAAAACGTGGTTGTCATAAAATAGGAGCTCTCTATTTTGTCCTCAGAAATCTGCCACCAAAGTTTAACTCTGCAGTGATGAGCATTCATTTGGTTGCACGGTTTCATACTGAAGATGTAAAAAAATATGGTTTTGATCCTATTCTACACCCTCTAATTAATGACATAAAAACACGAGCCATGGCCTTGACCTACCTTTCTCCACTGAAAGAGTACATGGCACTATATGTCAGATAACTGGGGACAACTTGGGAATGCACGGAATTCTGGGTTTCACAGAGTCTTTTAGTGGACGTTATTTCTGTCGTTTGTGTTTGATTGAAAAAGTTGATGCCCAGAATATTTACAGTGAGGATGACATCAAGATAGTGCTGCGTGGAAAAGATGTTTTTGAAATGCACTGCAATGAGTTGCAATCAGACCCACGAAAGTTCAGTGTTTGGTTTAAAAAAGAATTCAACTCTTAACAGCCTACAGTTCTTTCATGTTTGCCATAATTTTTCTTTGGACATAATGCACGACATTCTGGAAGGGGTGGCCCAATATGAGATAAAGTTACTCTTGAATTATCTCTTCGAATTTTGTTTGTCAAAGTCTGATATGCTCTCAAGAATTTATGCTTTTGACTATGGGTACTTGGAGCGCAAAAATCGCCCTACTAGGATTAATTTGGACAGTATTGGGAATAATATAGGACTCAATTCTATCCAGACTCTTTGTCTTGTAAGAAATCTTCCTTTGCTTTTTGGTGACATTGTTCCAGAAGGAAACCAAAACTGGAATTTGCTGCTGCTTTTACTGCAAATAATCAACATCATATTTTCTCCATCTGTTGCACTAGGCATGACAGTACATTTAAAGCATTTAATAATAGAACATCATGACTAGTTCAAACAGTTATATCCAGACAGAAATCTTATCCCAAAACATCACTTTGATTCACTACCCGACTTGTATAAGAAAAATAGGACCCCTAATACATATGTGGAGCATGAGATTTGAGGCAAAACACAAGGTTTTCAAAAACACTCTTAAAAACTTCAAGAATATCACCAAGTCACTTGCAAAAAAACATCAGATGTCCATAGGATATCATTGGGAGACATCACCTTTAGACCATATTGAGTATGGACCCTTGAAATCATTTACCTGTAAGGAGGACAGTCGTGACGCGTTTGCCAGAGTTCTGCCTGCTGCTGTACTGAAAGATGTATTCTCCACTAACTGGGTTAAAATCAGTGGGACAGAGTATAGGGCAGGACTAATCATTTACAGTGTGGTTGAAGATAAAATCCCTGTGTTTTGCTAAATTAAATATATACTTTTAGTTGACAGTATTATCTACTTTCTAGTGAACAAGCTTGTGACTGACCATTTTAGTGAGCATTTTCATGCCTACCAAGTATTTGAAAGTGATGAAAAAGATGTTATCAAAGCAGACAGCCTTGTTATTTATAAGCCCTTTGACATACAAAGTGCTTATGGTGGAGATGAGAGCCTATACATTGTCCCTTTATTTTCTTTGTAAATGGAAATGTGCATTATGTAGTCATGTTGTGTCCAATCCCCATGGTGCTTGGGTGAATTTTTTTCTTAATAAAAAAAAAGAAGATCAAATTAGAGTTTTGTTTCTTATTAAATTTGTTTACTGTTAAGTTTTGTAGGTCAACACATTTATTCTTATGCAGATAAGAGATGTACAGCATGATAGTGTTCATAATTATTTTTTGTAGCATTAGGTGAATAGTTTTTTGTTGTTGTTGATTTGTTGACAATTCATGGAGGGAATACAGTGCACAGATATTATATGGTGGTACTACACTTTCAGATTTAATAAAACACTGAAAGTTAAAAGTTAACTCTCGTAGTGAAAGAGAATACCCTATTTTAGTGTTAAAAATACACTTTCATGTGTTATGTGATAACACTAAGTGTTACATATTTAACACTAGATAGTGTTAATATTTTAACACTATTATAAAGTGTAACTTTAACTCTGATTCCGTGAGAATTATATAAACTCAGGGATAGTGTTAATTTTAACACTATGCGAGTTGAATTAACACTGACGATTTTGCTGTGTAGCTAGAAATAATAATAATAATAATAATAATAATAATAGTAATAATTGATTACATTTGATATAGCACATTTCTATAACCCAAAGCGCTTTACAGTATTAGTAGGAGTCTCTCCATAAGACAACATTAAAACTGATGTGGTGCGATCGGATCGTTCTTTTAAGTTCAGACTTGGGTGGGACGCAAGGGCTCGACCATATTCCACTGTCTCCCACATAACTAGCATGAGGTATTAACGCTAACGATAGCTAGTTGGCACATTTTAAGCTGCTAAATAGTTAAAGCCTTGACCTTCCTTGCCAAATACTTGTCAAAAAAGTCATAAAGCATATCAGTATAAAACGAAAATGAACATTATATTTATACTTTGTTTGGCTACATACCTGCTTGAAATTACCTCATCACTCACTGACTCACCATTGTCGAGTTCATGTGTGTTATGTATGCGTACAATTTGCGTGCGTGTGTTCTTTCTCCAAGGCTTCAGTGCTCACCGCTGCGGCAAATAACCACGAGGGAGAGAGGGTAACTTTACAGGGCATCGCCGGGGGACATCCATCTCCTGACCTGGTATTTTGATTCACGCAGTTTATCTCTTCGTCAGGGCAGGCTGTGCGCAAACAAATGTAATTTGTAAAAAAGGAAAAGAAAAAAAAAGGTACATTCGAAAAAGGGCAGCTGCTCAAGCTCCCTTTGAGATCTACCTGTGCACGTGCCTGTTAGTAGGGGTTGTCAAAACGGCTTCTCCAGCCTTAATATTATTCCTACCCCTTGACTGATTGACACATTTCTCTTTCATGGCATTTTATTTTCTCTTTTTAAAAACGTCTCTCTTTTTGCATGCTTCATCCCCAAAATACTCCTAATACTTTTTTTCTGAAGATATGCTGCTCTGTGAACAGGATTTGCTTAACATGTTTTTTTAAAGTTGGGAAATGTAATGTGAAGTTTAAAGTTAAAACTTGTTTCCTTAAACAAGGTTTTCACCATACAGTCATGTAGGAATGACTGAGGCGTAATTTTGTTTGATGGTACTGTGAGTAAACATCGGGTTAGGGCAGAGACATTATTGTGTGTGTTTGAATGTGTGTCTGTGTGTGTGCTGGTGTGGTATGGGCTCACAGGGCACTTTCAGACATTTATAGCCACCTTATCTGCATATATTATGGTGATAAGTCCTGAACCTGAACTTTTGAAATGCACCGATCGACTGCTTGCTGTACGTTGCTCTGGGAACACGCATTCAATCTTGTTATCTCTATACCAACTAATGTCAACCCTTGAGCTTGCCCAAGAGTTTGTTGATACCCCTCCTGTGCAAACACTTCACTTTCACATTATGCTCTTCTACCGGAAGAATTATGGGTCAGCAGCAACAGCAGCAGAATTAAGGATTACTCCATCATTCTAGTTGGTAACCCATTAGTCACCTCCTGAAGTCTTTAGCATGGTTTGTCCAAAACTCCTCTGGGTGGCTGAAAGAGACGGCACACTATGTCCCTTTATTGGCGGTTGAATGGTGCAACATTTACGACCTAGTTGATTCACTGTCCCTTTTACGGTCACCGCTTCCATTCTCTCAAACTAGCTCTCAACATCTCGGTTAGACTGGTATAACAGCTCAATGGAAGATCCCAAGCTGTTAAAAGGTTGATATACACACTCAGAGTACGGGAAATCCTTCCCCTGCCGGATTACAGTGTCTGCAGACAACGTAAAGGTACCACCAATCCTGTTTTAACCTCCCCCCTCCATGACTTCCCACGATAAAATTCAAAGTCACTTTGTGCAAGCCTATCTTGTGTGGTTAAGCAAAAGCAGATATGAATTACATTCCCGCCTCCACTGAGAGGTATTCCCATTACTGTAAAAATGAAAGCAGTCTACTTCTGGATAGCTTTCCATCACCACTTTCAGGAGTGGGTCCAGATGAGCTCAGTTCAAAAAAATCAAAAGTCTACCGGGTGGATTTTAAGACGGATAAAAGGTATTCCAGCAGTATAAAACGGCAGCCGTCTTGGTAGGTAAGGTGGGAGTTCAAGTGATCACACATGCAATGGATCTGTGGGAGACACCTTGTTGATAAAACACGAAATTAAACTTTTTTCCTTAAACATGCGTTACATCTACCTTCTTTTAAAGCTAAAAGATCAATAGAGATTTGGTTGTTGGCCATGTATTGCAGATTTCTATATTTTTTGCATTGGCATGTTTTTTCTGTCGGCTTAGATGGTGCCAAACCCCCTAATGTGATTGGCTCATTTGAGTAATGCAGACATATCGTGTGCACTAGCATGTCCGATGACGACAAATTTCTGTATTTTTTTTATTTTTTTTTATTATACTCATACTCATAGCCAAGCCACAACGTTGGGCTCCGGTTATCTGTTGGTTTTGTGGCCATATTCGTTTATTTTCGGCATCAGGGGTCGATTCCAATCCATATTAAGAAGGGTGCTTCATGAAGGTTCCTCGCGCGAGTGGCCACTTTTGTGACATTTTATTCGTCATCATCAACCGGCTCGTCCTTCACCAGCAAGAAGAAACCAATAACAATGGAAAGTGTTACAGCAGTAGCATGTGGCTTTTACTATCTTCAACTACTCCGAATAACCCATGGGACGATTATGAGAAGAAGAAGACGTTGTAGTTATATTTGGTTAACTTTTGAATATAAACTATTTGCTATGCTATGTTTTAGCATAAAGCTACCTAAGTTAAATAGTTATAAAATAAATCAGTTCTAGCTAATTTGTAGTAATGGAGAGAACGAAAACTGTTAATTTGAAATGGCGAAGAACCTTTCAACCTGCGTTCGTCATTCATCGCAAAGAACTCTGTGGCAGATTCAGTTAAAAGTCAGCTTTGATGCGCCCTTTGCTGGAGGAGGCATAGAAGGTAACATGTAGCCATTCGCTCTTCGCTTTTAAGTAATTGGAACGACACTCAATATGGCGGCACGCGTTCACGTCGAGGAGAAGTGGTGAGTGTCGAGGAAAAGTCGGCAACTTTAAGGAATTGGAATTGGCCCCTGCAGGTGTTCTAGTTTAACTCGCCCTGAATTGTCTTGCGTGTGCCGGAGCACTGCAAACTGTGGCATGGATTCCAAACCAGTGTGTCAAATGTCAACATTTTCACCAACTGGTGGGGACTGCAGGGCAGTACGGGGGTTTACAATGCAGAAGAAACACTGATGGCTATGCTTACATACCTTTTTTTGTTTCTTTGGCTCTTTTAGCAAGTGGGTGGGGATCAAAAGTCTACAGGGCAGATATCAGGACGGATAAAAGGTAACAGCCGTAGGACGGCAGCCGTCTTGGTAGGTAAGGCGGAAGTTCAGATGATCACATATACACAGGATCTGTGGGATACACCTTGTTGATAAAACATTAAATTAAACTTTCAATTTCCTAAAAGCAGGCATAACGTCTACCTTCAAGACTTGTTGGAACAAACCCAGTTTCACGTTGGATGTTGACATATCAATCTCCAGGCTGAGTGAAGCCATTCAGGGACAGTTAACAAATCACCATGGCTATTTCAAATCTAAATAGCCTTTTATCCATCAAAGTTACCGATCCAAATTCAACACAAAATAGCAACTGGAGGGTCCCATACCTCTTACTTTATTTTTTTAAAGTTTTGTAAGATTTTAAAACATTGTTTCCCTTAAAGTAATATTGGAACTTTTGTGACCCATAGAGACCCCACACTATAGTAAAATATTCAGTGGGATGTCCCAAGTGAATTAGGCCCTACACCTCTTACTATTTGACTTATTTTACATTTCAGACTTGCTGGACTGATGGCATATTGGTATCCACCCCAAGGATATACACATAGGCCTACATTTGAAATAACTACACAAAGGGCAGGTGCTAGACAGGAGTGTTTTATAGTAGTAACCACAAACATATCTGGCATTTCAGATGCATAGACTGTTGAATCAGTAAAATGGTTTGTTTCTTAATTAAGGTTTGTAATTATGGAGATGTGAAATATATAGTTAAAATGTACTTAAAACGCAGAATTTATTGCCATTACAGTTTTTGAATGTATTTATTGTAAATGACAAATGTATGTTACATGTAAATTAAACAAACCTTTAAACAAATATATATTTTCACACAGATCAATTTAGTAACAGATTAACAAAGACCTTTTGTTTAGACATGTGGAATCTATTATATTTGATATAATAACATAGTTATCAGTAAACTGTGGGTCTTATCAACACATTTTTGGGAATTCAAATTTAAGAATTTATATATTTTATTAACTTTCATGTTCTTCCTTCAATAGTGGGAGGTACTTATGGGGTAAATATCTATTGTTGTTATTATTAGTATACATTTGGAGCTCTACATAGAATAATGTCATGCTTTTCACTTGAAAATAGAAAGACAATTGTAAAATCTGCTCTCTTGTCAGTCATGGATTATGGTGATATTGTGTACTTGCATGCAGCCCCAACTTTATACAACAAAAATACCTTTTGTTTAGACATGTGGAATCTATTATATTTGATATAATAACATAGTTGTCAGTAAACTGTGGGTTTTATCAACACATTTTTAGAATTCAAATTTAAGAATTTATTTATTTTATTAACTTTCATGTTCTTCCTTCAATAGTGGGAGGTACTTATGGGGTAAATATCTATTGTTGTTATTATTAGTATACATTTGGAGCTCTACATAGAATAATGTCATGCTTTTCACTTGAAAATAGAATGACAATTGTAAAATCTGCTCTCTTGTCAGTCATGGATTATGGTGATATTGTGTATTTGCATGCAGCCCCAACTCTATACAACTATAAGTCCCTTGATGCAGTTTACCACATGTGCTTTGCGTTTTGTAACTGGGGATAGTTTTAGAACTCATCATTGTACACTGTATACAAAAGTAGGATGGTCTTCTCTTAGTGATAGGAGAGAAAAACATTGTCTCTTTTTTTTTGTTTACAAGGCATTGCTGGACAAGTTTCCTTTTTAGCTTACTTCATTATTAGGTGTGTGGTATAGGACACGCTCACAGGATTGCCCTTGAATGCCGCAAAGTGAACACAGAACTTGATAAATCATCTTTCAGTATTTTTGCCTCAAATAAATGGAACAAGATTCAACAGGAATTGAAATTAGAGCTGTTTGTTTCTGTTCAACAATTTAAACTCTTACTGGAGGGTTTGGGAGCTGAAGAGTGTTCTTGTTTTGGTTGAAATTTACTGTGAGGTAAATATTGTATTGTGAACATTTTTATTTATTTTTGCTTATTTTATGTTTTTTTTTTTTGTAATTTAGATATTCTGCCTTACAGGGCACTGCTGGAAAAGTGACCTGGTCTCAGTCGGTTAACCCTGTATAAATAAAATAATTATATTTTCTGCACTATATGGCTATCTGACGTCATACGGATTAATCGGGGTTGGGACTGCCTACGTAATCTGGAAACTGAGAAACTGCCGTTTCAGCGATTTCGTCAGACTGAAAAATGTATTATAGCTTTGGTCTCTATTACTGAATTTTAAAGGCAAGGAGCACGATATGAAAAGAAACTGAGGGACGTACTATTAGCCAAATGTTGCATAAAACGTTATGCCACGGATACGGTGTCGTACCGTGTTAAACTGGATTTTCTGTAACATTGCAGGCTCCGATTTTAGCTCGTGTTCCCATAACGTTATTTTGGGGGGTTTATTGACCGATGCAAAGACAGGTACATTTCAAATATTATTTAACCTGTAACAATGCCTATGGTCGGTTTAGCTAATCAATCAATTGAAGTAGGCTCTTTTAGTGCGGACAGGCTAACGTTAATTGAGCAAATACCGTTATGTTTGTTTTGTTACACTATCTTCAAATTATCCCCATTATCTGCGATTGAATCTCAGAATGTTAGGGCAATTAGACAATTTGCGACATTTGATACATTTGTGTGAACGTGTGTAAATTGATCCCTAAAAAATATGACACATGGATACTTTATGTATCCATGTGTCATGTTTTAATACAATAGGCTGCAAATTTACGCCATGACAGATATAACTGTTTTCAAACACAATTTTGAAAGGAACGGATGTAATATTGGCTAAGGTGTGTGTGTGTGTGTGTGTGTGTGTGTGTGTGTGTGTGTATATATATATATATATATATATATATATATAATATAAATATATCATCAAATGATTATCATTAATCTCCAATGTTTAAATTCGATCATTGTCAGCTTGTGAATTTCTGTTATGGGTAGGAGGACGATGATAAATAGGGATGAAGAGGGATTAAAAAGGAAGTGAGTAGTTGGTTTGGCTAATATTAGTAATGTTAATTAAACCGGTCTGTTTGGGTTTCAGATAGAGATGCAGTGACCTGGGCTTATAGAAGCCAGAGAGGTCAAAATGAAGGGCTCGAGATATGCCTTCCTCATGGGTTTCGTGGTGGGAACCTGCAGTCTGTACTTTTTCCTTCACCAGGTGTGGTTTGAGAGGAGCTACCCTGTACTTTCAGGGGCTCAGCAGAGCACTTCAGGATTAGTGAGACCGACCAGTGAAAGCTGGAGGAAGGATGGACCTGCTCTTATAAACCTTCTCCACCCTCACCTTCCAGGTATCATACACTAAATGACTTAAATCCACTTCAAAATACTTCATTTAAAAAAGGAAATGATTTCCATTTAGAGCAAGGTTGATATTAACCTTACACCTAATGGTGAAAAGGACCTCTTGCCAAAACATGTCTCTTTACCATCATGGAAGTCCAAGCTCAGTTGTGATGGAGCACATGCCACTCCACTCTCCCCTGCAGGTGAGGATAGCCGGATGTCAGATAAGCTGTTCCAGAAGGTGCGTGTGCTGTGCTGGGTGATGACAGGGCCCAATAACCTAGAGACTAAGGCCCGCCATGTCAAGGCCACCTGGAGCCGTCACTGTAACGTGGTGGCGTTCATGAGTTCTGTGGATGACCCCGACTTCCCTACCGTGGGCCTTGGAACTGGAGAGGGTCGCGACCAGCTTTACTGGAAGACCATCCGGGCCTTCCACTATGCCTTGGAACACCATGGCAACCAGGCCGACTGGTTCCTAAAAGCAGATGATGACACGTTTGTGGTGGTAGACAACCTGCGCTGGATCTTATCCAACCACACCCCAGAGGAGCCTATCTACTTTGGTAAACGATTTAAGCCGTATGCTAAGCAGGGCTACATGAGTGGAGGGGCCGGTTATGTATTGAGTAAAGAGGCCCTCAGGAGGTTCGTGGAAGGCTTTCGGACCAAGGTGTGTACACACACCACCCCCGTGGAAGACCTAGCACTGGGACAGTGTCTGGAGAAGATGGGAGTCTTGGCTGGGGATTCCAGAGATACTTTGCAACGTGAAACTTTCCATCCTTTTGTGCCAGAACACCACTTAACCAGCAAGTTCTCTAAAAGCTTCTGGTACTGGAACTATTGCTACTACCCCATTGTAGAGGCAAGTCACAGTATTAGTCTCACTCAAATCCCTTGTTTAATTCCAGTGTAAAAAGTACTTAACAAAAGAGTTCAGTTGAAATGATTAGGTTTTTCTGGTAGGCATAATGGGGAGTATCAAGAATGATAGAAAAGTGACACCATGGTCTGATAGCATAACACAATCCAGGATTTGACCCCTTGCCATCAAAATGGTGGGGTATGTACAGCACATTAGACCATTTATGGGTGCCTAATGACTACTTTTAACAATGAATAAGGTCCTGAAAAAGTTTGAAAACTGAACAAATTTATTCATGAAAAAAAATGATTCATTTTACCATCAGAAAAATATATCTTTCTCAATTTATACAGGATAAACAGATACAAAATCTCTGTTCAGACTGGTATCTGTTTATAGATTAGGAGTGGTGATTAGGAATTCTGGTCATGTCAGGATAGAAGGGCATGCTCGTCACATGGTAAACCGGTTTACTTAAGCTTTTAAATCTGTTAACATCTCTATTAGTCGCATTACCCAAATGTTCTGCTTGTGCAAAGTTTTCCAGTGATTTGTAATAAACAAAAATAAATGTTATAAATGTAAGAAATTTTATAATAAAAAATTAAGAGTTTTGAAATAGAGAAACGTGTATATATATATGTATATATATATATATACATATATATATATATATAGTATATATAGTTATATATATATATATATATATATACTGTATATATAAAAAAATCTGGACTAGATATTACAATATGTTTGCAACAGTCGTCCATATGTCTGACAAATAATTGAATAAGAAAATTCTAATAAAATTCTATCAAATAAGGCTACTCTATTGTGAGTACCCTTTCGGTCCTGTGTCCATGAAGTAAATACATTTTGCTTTGATAACAAAGTGAATCTTTGTCAAAGCAGATAATGAGTTTCTGTGACGTTTGTCATGGGTATGTGGTATTTTGGTTTGAAACCTGTTTGTAACAATTTGGTGTTGGGACATGGACGTGAATGCATGCCTGTGCTTGTCTCTTAGGGTCCACAGTGCTGCTCCGACCTGGCAGTGTCCTTCCACTATGTGGAAGCAGAGCTGATGTACACACTGGAGTACTACACCTACCACCTGAGGGCATACAGTTATAGGCCCCGCTACAGCCCCCCTCTGCCCAACGGCCTGGGTCTGGACCTGCTCACGCCGACAGAGAAGACAGCGAGCTACAAAGGAACAGTTGAGGGAACAAACAGAGTGACCCAGACAATCCCTGTCACTGTGAGTGGAAAACCAACCCAAAGAGGAAGCTTTGTGAGAGAGAGGTAGACACCACAACTTGTTCTCCTCTGACTGCATCGTGGAAGGATAGACAGCAATGATTCAAAGTTGAGTTGAAAAGGCTTGATTTTATTGGGGATTGTTTAGGGGATCTTTATGGCAAGTATTCACAACAGTTTAACAAAGGACTAAAATTAATTTTTTAACCTTTTGTTGACTGTGTATTATTACTTTTCATTTATACCAGCCCTACGGTTGTTATTGCACTCACAGTGAACACAGTGAAAAATGAAGGCACATTTTGACAATGCTAAGAGAAATGGAAATGTATTGCTCACTTTGTAGAGCTATTCTAGTTCCTAGACATTTTTGAGGACGGTCTGGGAAGTTGTAAGGCTTTGGGTTTTATTCAAACCTTTGCAAGGTTTTATTTTGCAGATATAAGTTTATCGTATTGTGTTGATACTTCTGTACTGTACATAAACAAACACACTACAAACCTTAATTTATTTAATTATCGTGGCACATCAATGTTGTGTGCAACGTTTAGTTCAGCTTCAAGAACAAAAAGTACCTACTGTATTTATAGAACATTTGTTTTTCATTTTCTATATCTTTGAGTTGCACATCTTTTAAATCCACAAACAAATGGAGACGTTGCCTGATGCTTCTGTTCATGAAAACCTGATTGTGTTAGTAAATGTATTTGTGGGCATTCAATCATTTAATTATATAATATACATCATTTGAGATTATGACGTTTGCAAAGGGTAACAAATGGGAAATTCTAACAGAATTGAACCAATGAACCATCTGGAAACTGTATTGTAACAGTTTTGTTTTTCAATATTCTTAGATATTTGTTGTTAACATACAGTAGATGCTGGTTCGTAAAATTAGTATGCTTTGACAATTCTGTGGTTTAATCGAAAGAGTTTCATAACCTAATGAAACCTTAAATAAAACAACACAACATTAGTTGTATTTTTACGATGTTTCATACTCTGTTTTTGCTTGTTTTAAATTAACTGTTCTGGTATTATAACATTGCCCGTGGTACACCTTTCTTTATATCTATTTTCCATATTTCCATTTCTCTATTACAATTGAATTTTTGGGGCGTCATTTTATGTTAATAAACGAATCCTAAAGAGAAAGTTAATTATGTATTGTTCTGTCATGAACATCTCATTGTTACTGCACTCAAACAATCTGTTACAATCTTACGACACAAACATACGAATTTTTAAGTTTCATTATTATCAATGCTTACAATTTTCACATGCTTGTGATTATTCCATCAGTCAGGTACCATGGGAAGTTATTTTGAATATTACATTTTCTAAATCACAACTGAATTTGACTGAAATTGCAAGTGATTTTCAATAACCAGAGTTGCAAAGAATATGGCTAGCCTAACACAAAGTACTGGTATTGGCCAGTGTTTCTCCAATCATCTTAAATATCTTACCAACTGATGAAGATATAAGGGAATATAGTCTTATCAAACAGAAAGGCCAGATATAAATGTAGGTTCACTCTTTTGAAGATAGACTTAGGCTACATAAATTACAAGTTATTCTAAATGTTGTGAATGAAAGGAAATTACACAGTTTATGAATATTTTATGTTTTCCACTGAGATTCACTGATATGCCCTTGTGACAGGGAATATAAATAAATATAATTTGAGACCGAGCTTAAGTGGATGATTGCAGTGGTGACAATGTTCTGTCAACAATAGCAACATTACCAATTTGTTACAGATAAGACTAATTCATTGTGTTTTGCAATTAAAATGAGACTGAGCAATTATGTCCTGTCTGCAAGGGACCATCGGTGTACAAAAAACAGGCGTAAACAAGACACTTCTGTTCTGTTCTCTGTAAAGAAACTTAACTACTGTATTTTTTGAAAACGAAGCAGTTGATGGTCCTTACCAGACTTCATAAATGGACAAGCTGTTTTAGGCTACAATGTAAGAGGTGGACATACAGGCATGACCTTCGCTAACATTTGAGTACACTTACGATTATAGACCTCACTACAGCCGATCAGCCGCTCTCTGCCGCTAAAGACAAACTTGAGCTGGATGTAAGATAAATTGCATCAAATCTACATATGCCTATATTGTCATACTTTCAAGTATGATGAGATGAATTATTACTAGAACAAGGATTGTTATGCTACTTTAAGATACATTTGATGAGTATTAATCTGTCTATTGATTCATACAGCAGCAATAAGTCAGACAAACATTAGATTATAGTTTAGTTACAAAAGATGTGTTTATTTTAAATATCTGAGAGAAAAAAACACTGATAAAGAAATATTTTTTATTGAGCTGTTTTACTTTTATACAAACTGTATAGTTTTTTAGTTGCTAATATAATCTATAAGACATGGTCAGTTTTCCAATATTGATGTTTATTTGTAGGGTAAATAGTTACTCGTCAATATCTTTTCTGTATTAGTCTGAAACAGTGGGGTCTTGGTCAGATGACACTGAAGCCTTCGGAGGAGGCTCTTCATTTCTATAGCCCACGGAGAAATCTTGAGTAAAACAAAAACATTATTTAATAATCATTACATGACTTCATGTAAGAGTCCCTTAATGTATCCAACATACATATCAAGACAGGTCAAAAGGCTGTTAAAAAAGAATAAGTTGTATTTTTTGCTTTTCATCATCATTCTCTTTGAATTACACAGGATATTATTTAATATATGTATGAAATTAAAGAGCCACTGACCTAAGCCTGCACTTGTTGAAGAAAAGGCCCCGCGTCTCCGGGTACTCCTTCCTCTTCCAGGGACCACTACCTGTAGGAGCAGATGCTGGCACTGAGCACTTCAGATACTGTACATGCTGTGCACTGACTGGACATTAAAGGACCTAGCTGTATATCATACCCCTACCACCCTTTCTGTATAGCTACTATAATTGCCTAATTTATGAAGAAGCGAACAGTCCTCCATCCACTCACCAGGCTCTGTGCTTCTCCGTCCCATCAAACCGACAAAGATATCGTCCATATCCTCTGCAAACAGAATATCATATAATTTAAATATCGTTTTATTCATGTCTTTCTTTTCCAAGACATTTTTGGATATTAATAATGGAAACTGGCTTACTTTTGTGTGGAGATGGCACACTATTTATATCTGTAAAAAACATACATCCTAAATTAAAACCACTTCATTTTAATAGGTTTTTACGTTTCATATAAATAGAAGAGGTGTTATTATTGTTAGTTTGATCATACAATTTGTAAAAACATTTGCATAATACATAAATGTAATCTTAACAAAAAGGAAGCAAGCACTAGCACTAGAGAAGTAACTGCATTGACGCTTTACTGCTTGGCAGAATGTGGAGGCTTTTCTCACCAGCACTTCTTCTCCCCATAAGACCAACGAAGCTGTCGTAATCCAAGTCGCTGTACCTTTTCAGAATGTTCCGCTGGATGGAACCGGGACTGGAATTCTCCTATGATAAAACACAGTTTTAAATCAGACCTATTTTGCACGTCAGTACAAAAAATATCAGCCCCAGAAATATAAAGAAGCAGATCACTTTTAAATATCAAAACTTACATCCGACGATATTGACCTTCGTGAGCCAGCAGGCGCCATGCATCTACAATGGCTGTACCGAAGTTTCATGATAAGGAACAGAGCCACCAGAAGCAAACCTCTTCTCATCTTCTTTGACCCAACTGCAACAATATCAACGGAATAAATAAAAGTATCGTGTAATCCATGTCAGCCAAAATTCGCACGAACCCCACGCAGAAAGTTATTGCACATAGATTTGGAATTGCATTCGCTGAACACCTGTTGCCAGAAAAGGAACCCTGCGCGCTCTGTGCGTAAAAACGCACACATCATTTTTTTATATAAACGTTTTGAAGGTGTCCAAATCAAGTTCACTGGGATTAGTCACATCTTGCTAGATAGTGCTGAAAAAAATTACCTAAACTGTCCAAGCATTGCCTACAACGCCTTAATATTCATCAATACCTACCTTTTTGCTGAGAGGTGACACTTTTAGTCGCTAAGGAAACTGCGCGTGGAGTTGAGAGCCAAAAGAGTAGATCCTTCAGTGCACTAGAGAGAACAGAATGATGTGCAACCTCCCTCTGATTATTAAATGATAGCTGGCTACCTGCGTAACAACCTAACTCCAATCAGATGCTAAAGTGTGGGTGGGTACGCGGAGCGCATCACATCTTCGTAGGTACGCTATCCTATCTTCATGTCAGTAAGCAGTTTTTATATCGCAGTGCCACTGGCGCCTTCCTGTCCAGTTTCCCAATAAAGAACACCATGATCTAGATAGCCTGCGTCACACGGAATTTCAAACGTAGAAGTTTATGGAAAAATGTCATACTGTAAATTAACAAGATTTGTGTCCCCTAAAGCTATGCGTCTAAATTTAAATTATCTTGTACAATTTAAATTAACAAATCTATCAGGCTCATATCATAAGGAGTTTTTTTTTATAGCAAGAGAAAGCTATTCCTTTTTTAATGTTGTTTTATTGTTGTTTGTTAATCTTGAAAGGACATAATTAAACAGATATAATCTTATATCTTACTTCATGTTCAATCTACAAAAACACTTCATATTTCCAAAAAAGAATAGAATAGAAAGAAATTATATATATATGTACATGTACGCAACATGGGCATAAGGATGCTAATTTAAAGAAATGTGTTCAAATGACCCAAAGTGAAGTACCTAAGTAATAAGGCAGCTGTAATTAGAGGCATCAACCATTACAGAGCACAGTGGGCAAATTCTCTGAATATACTGAATGAATGATTGCCGAGTGTTTGCTTGTGATTCCAAAGGTCCCCTGTAATTGCTTGTCTCAGTCAATAGACCCCAACCGAAAATGTGTAGACAACTGTTGAGACCATGTTCATCCTGTAAGTAGGAGCAAGCAGACCTTCTGGCCCTATAGGCATAGACCGAGATGTGCAAGAGTATAGGGGTGTCATTTACAAGGGGGACACGGGATGTGTCCCCTCCACTTGTTCAGACGGCTGTATTGGACGCTGAAACTACAGCTTAAAGAAGCAAAGGAAAGCTCTTCAATACATTTAATAATTATTTATCCAAG
Organism: Galaxias olidus; assembly: GCA_026901105.3. NCBI lineage: Eukaryota > Metazoa > Chordata > Actinopteri > Galaxiiformes > Galaxiidae > Galaxias > Galaxias olidus. Next base: position 109,030 of record JAPMUY010003309.1, read on the forward strand.
CAACTACACAAGCAACTTTATTGGATGCATAATTCTAATCTATCTAATAATTTAACCAGCTATGAATATTGTAACAATGAAACATTTGAGATTGTAGTAGTACGAACGACAACAGGGAACCATGTATAAATGGCTTTAGCCTCCAGAGGCTGAGAATTGATTGAGGAGCTGGGTAAACACATCAACAAAGCACCAAGCAGGGATCCACACGTTGCACTTCACAAAAGGTTAACACGTCCATGTTTTAGTAATGACCTCCACAGTCCATATTTGTCTAGTTCCTGCATTTTGCAATTCACCCAGTTGGGTGGGGGTGGGTAGATCTGAAGGGTGTGGAGGAAAGGAATTTATTAATTGCAATTGTACATAATTGATGATTTTTAATCCCGTCCTGTAATCAAAGCCCCCGGTGGTGGACTAGCAGAGAGCCCTGGAGAGAGCTGCAGGGACTGTTTACCTGCCGCAGCACTTGACACGAGAATCCTTCCCCCCACCCTGGAGACATGGGGCGGAAAAAGCTGGCAAGCTGGGTGGATGTCCCCAAAATGGTGATGCGTTAACAGGGAGACCACACGTCATTCTGAATGTATTTATAAACAAGACCCTGTTGGATGAATTCAATGACTGACATTATGTTAATTGGAGGGGAGGCGAGTTCATTACCGTCATAATCATATTTTTACATTTGTTTGAGCATGTCAAGATTGCTGGACTGATGATAGTGATACTTTATCAGAATGGTACTTTGGATTCTTGTGATTTTGTTTTTTCTTGCATCTGGCAGATTTTGGCGAAGAACGGATTGTGAAGAATAGGTCTTATCCGATCCTCAAATATATCACAAATTGGTCAAATAAATCTAGTTAATTTTGCTAGTCATTGCTTTTATCAGATAACAAGAGGAACATCAACTAAGCCAAATAAAATACAGTAATTGTCAACATACACTAAGAATTTGAAATCTTCATTGGGTAAATACAACTGCCAATAAAAGTTGTGATGTACAGTATGTTGGCGGGGAAGTTACTGTTTGCAATTATTACGTTCTGTATCCATAAAGATAATAATGGTAAAGACAAGCAATTATTATTTACTAAGCAACCACATTAAAAAAACAATCCACAGCTGCATAACAGCTCAATGGCAGTGTTGTAGCATTGTTAGTGTGTGTCACTTTACTTACAGTGGTAAGAAGTATTTTATAAATTACTTATGATTTAAAATCAACATATGGTTATCAGATCAATGACAGTGTTATAACATTGTCAGAGTGTATCACTTTACTTACAGTGGTGAAAAGTAGGTTATAGATCACTTATAAGCCATTATAAATACTATATGATGCCAATAGTTTCAAAGCAGTGTAATAAGCGTTCTAAACAATATATTGCTGAGTATTCATAAGTGTTCATAACAAGCATAATAGTGGATTAGTTGAAATATAGGTTATAACTGTTATACAGACGATTTCTGATGGAGACATAGTAGTTACCTTATGAATGTCTTTATGTAGTGGCTATCATAATGTTTAATGAGTTTAATGTAATGTTAGATAACTCATATATAAAACGTTTAAATATAGTTTTATAATCATATGCAGGTTGTTATAATGCTTTATGTCATGCATATAACAGTTTAATGAATGCTTTGTGAATGCTACATTAGCACCACTCAAAGTAAAGTGTTACCACTGAAAGAAATGGACTTTCTGTTTTCATAGTTGAATGTCTTAACATAATACCCAAAATGCTGTGGTACACGCTGTACGTGAATGAACTCACACAAAGCAGCATATGTACATGATGCAACACCGTCTTGTTTACCTGTGGACCCGTGGCACTGATGGCTGCTGCGTTAGCCGGAAAGTGGAGTCGGAAAAGAGGTATCAGCCCTTTCAGCTCCAGGGATTAGAACACTTTCTGTATTACATCCCCTGCACCTAGCTCTAATTTGTCAAACGTGTGAAGTCCCAGTCCAGGGAAGGCTGAAGTGATGGAGTGGTGACACATGATGTGAGGTCCTCTGACAGCTCAGCAGATCGGTCCTGGTTGGCTCAGTAGCAGCGGGACCCCCATGGTTATAGGGGATGTGGGTAAAAGAAAAGATAGCAAATATGGAGATTTATCAAAGATTAAGGTATACAATCCTAAACCACTTTACCTAACTGAGGCTTAATGACATTGACAAGTGTACAATGAGAATAAAAAAAAATACGTGCCAAAAATTCAGTTTGTTTCTGAATAGGTGTTTGGTTACCAGGCATTTTACAGAAGATTCATGATACTGCACATTGTGGTAGTTTTGATAGCCAGGCTTAGAAGCTTGGTCACGTCTGCGTAATATTCCCCGGAGGTCTTTGGTCTGCACCCTCCTAAAAGAGCGTCACCGTCTTTCAGCAAGAGAGATAGTCTGAATAGACAGTAACCTTGGTGTAGAATACCAATAAAAAGAGTTGTGGTACTGTAACCAATTGATATGACCCAGCATTTCAATGGAATCTATTGTGTGTGTGTGTGTGTGTGTGTGTGTGTGTGCGTGCGTGCATGCGTGCGTGCGTGCGTGCGTGTGTGTGTTTGAGTACGATGAGTGCATGTGTTTGTGTCTTTGAACCTGTGTGTAAATGTTTGTGTTAGTGATGGTGAGATATATTTTACTGTCAAGTCTTATACAATGTCAAACTGCAGATGGCTGTACAAAGTTAGCCGTTCCAAAGATTTATAACAGAATATAGCAACTATTTTTGTTGAGATGTCCATATAGGAAAAAAAAGGAAACAGAGCGAGCCCTCTAAGTAGATCTGTTTCTGGTGACGGACAACATCATATGAGGCCTCAAGTATAGTAACACTCTTATGGTACATCTCCCCTCTCTAGTGTAGCTGTCAATCATCAGTTTGTGCAGGCTCTTAATGCCTGAGAGGGAGAAGATCAACGACTAAGTTCCACCTAAAATTGAGAGGAGTGTGACGTCACCATCAAGCTAATGTGGGATAAGGGCTGTGTAAAAAGAGACTGGAGGGGATAGAAAGAGAGAGAGAGGAAGAGCTAGCGAGAAAGAAGAGAGATAGATGGAGTTGTGAGTAGTCACCGGGGCCACAGTACAGTGGTACGTTGGCAAATGAGGGACACACTTGAGACAACTCTACAAAATAAATGCAGTCTTGTGTTTTAGTTTTTTTGTGAGTGTGTGCATGCGTGCCTGTGTGTGTGTGTGTGTGTGTGTGTGTGTGTGTGCAGGTGGATGGATATATCTTTCTGTCAGAGCGCACCGCACAGGAACCACGGCCAGCGTATCCACAGTGTCCTCTGCAGCTTGCCTTTGCAAAACGTGACAACACCGCAGATGAGGACAAATAAATAATAAAAATCTGAACGCTTCATTTTAGCGACCCACCTGTGACTAATTTAATTCATGAGCTCTAATCAAGCGATCAAATTTTAAGTTGGGAGTCCAATGTCCCAGAAGGCACTTGGGCTAGCTCTGTTGAACTGGGTACTTTTCTGCATGAACTATGACTTGTCAGTTCACAAGATGTCGATTTCATCTATATGTTAATTTGAATGATATTCCTGTAAGGTTGGCATGGACATGTCAAAGTGCACTGAAGTTCCATTTGTGCCAAACCTTTTGGAGCGGTATGAATGGTATTCCATTGCAGTAATAGCTGAAAAAGAACAGGGTCCCTGTTCCAATGTCCTCAAAATAGGTCCTTAAGGTTTTTGTGTTAACTCCGAAAGATTTTCTTCCACTTCAGTCATCTAACTTGGGCAATACATGTGCGCTGGCGAAAGAAAGGGAGAAAATGAAACTCCACCATGGCGATTAAGTTCATCATTCTGAAGAGTTAGTACTTCTTCTTGTGTTTGCTATTTACTACTTTCCAAATGTAGCAGAGAACGTTGTGACAAAAGTAAAGCACTATTTGCATAAGATATTTGCAACATTTCTTGTTCGGAGTATGAGCTTCCCTCCAGTTTGCTCTGCAACTAGACAACAATACAAAACCAGACAGTCTAGTATCCGATCCTCTTCCCATTTCCAATGACTTGGTGATGGTTGTGAAATGTTTTAGACATTTGCGTTTCTGTAATAATACTTCATTGTTCTGTTGGCATCACGCTGAAAACCAAGAAGCTTTCTACGCTTCCTTTTCATTGGAAACCGGTGTCTTGAGGTTTACTTGCCATCCATCGACGCTTGACTGGCGCTTTGCCATAGTTGATGGTGCAAGTTTGACATCTAGACTTTGGTGCCTCTAACAACAAATAGAGTACGTTTTGACAAAAAAACAATTCAAGGCAGACGACCATGCAAAAAATTGCAGAATTCAAGATGGGATTTCACCCCACTGCTCAAACATTGTCATGTGGTTGTCAAACTTATCCCCATCAGTGTATGAGGTTATGTTGCTAATGGACTTTTACCAGGTCTTACCATAGACAGTGAGCTCGCTCACAAGAGATAGGATAGGACGGAAGCAAACCAGATGGTAGCAGGTGTCTAAAAATGTGTCCCTATCAAATATCAATTTGGATAGCAGGCTGACAGGTTCAGCGTTCATGAACACGACTCCCCAATGCTCATCTCCAAAATGTGTGTTGCCTCATGTAGAAGTGAAGTAACTCCTCACATGGATTTGTGTATGCATGTGGTTGTTTCACTCTCTCTCTCTCTGTGTGTGTGTCACAAAGAGAGAGAAAGAGAGAGAGAGAGAGAGAGAGAGAGAGAGAGAGAGAGAGAGAGAGAGAGAGAGAGAGCGAGAGAGAGAGAGAGAAAGAGAGAGAGAGAGAGAGAGAGAGAGAGAGAGAGAGAGAGAGAGAGAGAGAGAGAGAGAGTGAGGAAAGAGGACATGTGCACAAGACATAGATACAGAGAGTATTCCGATTGCTTCCTTTGTGTTATTATCCTTCAGGCAATTAGCTGCCCATGCCGTGCCATCTAACTAGGCTGTAAACTCGTTAGGTAAGGCATCACACTCCTGCTCCTCCAGTCCTCTACCTCGAGGGGCATCTAATCCATTCATTTGTTTGTACGGACCGTGCCAAGTCAGTCAGACCATCGGAGTTGTCAAATCAACCAACCAGCGGCTTCAGTTCCCTGGCACAGGCCTCTAAGCTTCCATTAGTCCCGAAGCTGTAACGACGGTCAAAGTCCTGCATCTTGTCCTCAAGAGCAGGGAACAGAGGCACTGGGTAATGCGTGTTTCATGGCAAATGTGGTGTGACAGGCTCGAGGCGCTAATCACTAGGGCTCTTGGTTGGCTTGGTTAGATTTTCTAGAGGCTTTTCTACTCATTACTACAAGCAGTTGAGAGGCAACATTGTTAGGATGTGGATCTACTATAACACCTGTTGGTGTGCGTGTGTGTGAGTGTGCGTGTGTGTGCACGTGTGTGTGCTCCATCTCAACCCCTCTGCTGTTTATTGCATTCCATCATGCCTTCTCATCAACAACGTTTCCCTGGAAATTGTGGCATGACAGGGATCAGAGAAGGCCACCCAATGACACGGGAAGAGATTGGATAGCCCTAAACACTTCTGGATTGCATTATGCGCCTACTGATCGTGTTTGAGACGTTGGTTCGGGAGGAAGTTTTTACCAGGGGTAGATTACGTGTTTTGTGTGAGCCTTTTGGGTGTCTTAGACTGCGTTTCCGTTATAATCTTTAGTGCTGTCGTCGTAGAACATTTCCATTGATCGTAGACTTGTCCATTACAATACTGTAATCAACAATACATAGGATCATACTGAAACTTCACTTCAAGATGCAATTGATTACAAATTGATGCAGCATTTTTATTGATGTACAGCGGTGGGAAAGTGTTTCCATGAGTTAAGGCTGGTGTTAATTCAGAGACCAAACTGATTTCTTCGTCATTTATCTCTGGGTCTTTTTTAATGCAATTACCTCGCTTGTTATCTGGGGACTTGGATAACTCAGGCCTGCTTAACTAGTCATTAGATGAGATCGGTAAGACACTTGACAGGCTTTTATTGATTATTATTTGACTGACTACATTGGAATATGATTGCAATTTATGTGTGGTTACATCTTCTCAGCCTTTCTGCAGAGGGATTCACCAAATGTGTTAACCAAATAAAAAAAAGGTTAAATGAGATTCAGCAGTGAGAATGAGATTAGTGAGTACGGTGAGATTGCTGTGTTGTTTCACATTATAAATGGCCATGACATATACTACTCTCAGGGCCAAGGCCGACTTTAGGTTGAATGCAAAAACAGCAAGAGTTGAGTATTATGAACTGGACAAAGACAAAAACACCATTTAAAAAATAATTGGTGCACATGTAAGTAAGGGAGGTGGCTCCCTAGTACCAAAGACATCCTATGGCAATTAATAGCTCCTAATGAGCCCTATTTAGAACTCTTAATTGCATATTTGGGTTTTGTGTTTAGATACATGCCGCTTGCACAAGTCACAAACAGCTTTATACAGGATTATACCACCTCAAAACATGCACGTATTAACCCACCCACATATTATATATGTGTGTGTGTGTAAAATCAGACAGAATAGTAGCAGGCCTGGCTAACCCTTGTCCTATTGGCGCTTGTTTGTTGGGACTTAAGTGCGCTTATGCATTGACAGGTACCATGTAGAAAATATATCAAAGCTAACTTTGTATTCTTCTTCTTAAATTAACAGAAAATCAGTATAATCAATGTGACACCTAATGAAAATTACAGCTCTTTTGGTAACAGACCAGGAGCTTCCATATCATCCCACTAAGAAAGGCTTTGTCAGACTTTTAATAACTTAGTTATAGTCTATATAACGTGTAATGCTTTAAACACAATTTGAAAGATAAACTGGATGCACTGTTTGCAAAATGTGTGCCCGATCCTTCATGTCTTCCTAGAACAGTGACTCCATCTGGGGTGATTATCCAGGAGATGACATGCTGCTGATTGGATGGCCATCCCTGCCTTCTCCGATAGAGCCACAGATGGACAAACGGACAGACAGACAGACCGAGCGACAAACAGACGGACACACAGACAGATAGGGGACAGATAAGACGCCCACACATCCCACAAGATTGATGGCCCAGGGCTGTCGTTTCATAAGTGACAACTGCCATCCATAACAGGCAGTGCCGCTCTGGTAATTTGATTACTTTCATAACACGCACCCTTCAAGTAAACACAGCTGGAACAACCTCTTTCACGAACGAGAGAATCCTAATTGCTCACTCTTCCTCTAATCACCCCATCACCAGTGTTTCAGATGTAGCAATGGTTGGAAAGTATCTGTAAACCAAGCTGAACACACTTTTTATCCACTTCACTGAAGAGACACATCGGTGTCAGGGAGTTCGGTGGAAGGAACATCCCCGTGACTATGATGACATGTGTAATGAACCCCTCGTCGCTCTCTTTTTCACAGGCATTATGCAGTCGGTCCCATAATGCACTTTTTTATGATCACATTGTGTCACCTATAATATCTCCCACCTATTTTGTAAACCAGTTTAAAATTAAACAAAGCGTATCACGAAACGGAGAGAAACGTAATTGTGAGCGGAAGAGAAAGACAACGAGGCAATGTTGGATAAGAGAGGAAAAGGGTCATTAGCGAGAGGCTGTCACGACACCGAGCCGGACGAATGACAACGTTGTTTGTCTCATCCTGATGACGGCCTATCGTCTAATGAAATGTGGCTTCCTATCTTTCAGGTTACGTCTAACATCTGACCATTGGCCTCAGTGTCAGTCCATCTTCCCCCTCATCCTACCAACACACGCTAACCCTTATTTCCTGTATGGCCAGAAGGGTTCGTCTCATAGATATTGACGGGACATAGAAGTCGAAAAAATGAACAGGATGACAACTGTTAGTCACTCTGGCCTGGGGATTTCAAGCTCCTGGTGTGCACTGGCAAGAGAATAAAAGCACCGAAAACCAGTGTCACCACTTGACCATACATTGGTAAAGGTATATATATTTGTAAAGTGAAATCATTGTACAACTCATCCAACATTGGAGAAAAGGTTATTTAAAAATACTTTATTTACAAGGTATGACCTATTTTAAGTCCATTTCCGACAAACATCTCGATTTGTAGCACACTTGCATCACCTACGTTTAAAAAAACTAGTACCAAGACTTTTTTGGATCTAACCTTCAACCACTGTGATCACTGATCTCTAGATCACTGTGCAAGCTGGACCGAAAAGGATATATCTAATGTGGGTTATTATGCTGTGAATATTTCCCTTTCTGATTGATCAGAAAGCTTCTTTCATCTCCAGTTCTTCAGATGGTTTTCATTCACTGCCAATGGAGGTGTAATTGAGTTGACTTCAGCTTTGACCTGTACGTTACAGCTTGCACCCGTACAGATAGTAGCTCTGGTGTTGCCCTTCACCCACTCTGAAAGGGGCATTCGTCACCATTTGGCTCCACGGTCTCCCACGGAGCAGACCATCGTTTGCTGCTGCCATGCCAACAAACATGGCCCAACGTCAGATGTTAGTGTGGCCTGAATGCACCAAAGACTGAACACTGCTATCAGTGGATGTAGCTCTTACCAGAGAGTGTAATGCAGGAACCCCAGAGATTACTCCCGCAGACTGAGTTGTATTACGCACCACCAGTATGAATATTTCATGATGAGACGCAACAATTACCTGAAGGAATATGGTGTCATGGATGTGGGACACTGTGTCAGTCAGCGGAGGGTTTCGAATGGGCTCAATATTCCAGAAGAAGATTAGCCTATCAATCAGCAAAAGCAATTTCCCAACAGCAACAACACCCTTTTTGTTCTGCACACAGACACACGACCACAAGCGAAACCAAATTGAAGACAGCCGCGTGCCACACTGGACATGCCTTAAGTCATGGGGTCGAGAAGAGAGTGAGCCAGAGTAATAAGATGAGTGAGACCAAGAGAGAGAGAGAGAAGGACATATTCTCATTGGAATGTCATTGTTTTACCCTTTTTCTCTGAGAGGATTCCGCACTCCAGTAAAGCCTGTTCCTCAGCCCGTAGGGCCCCCCTGAGGGAAGACAACGTGTGTCACAAACAGGTGCAACATTCTCCAGTTATCACGACAGACATTACTCGTCCTGTGGCGAATGTCAACATCATTTGTTTAAAGACGCTGTTGAAGAAGACAAAAAACACACATGCTCCTCGGCCTTTGTTAGGCTGTGCAGAGGAAATGGGTTTAGCGTTCCCTGGTTGAGTGGCTGTGGGGATTGGACTAATTCTCGTCTGATTGTGAATGCACCTGAACCTGCCATGGCTCATTGTGTGCTGGAGGACAGAGCTGGGGACCCACGTCTGCTTCTCAGTATTAGAACCTGAGCCATAATAGATTTGTTGGGGGACCCGTCTGTTTCCATACCATCCATGTTGCTCCTTTCGTAAAAAGCTCATCGGAAGGATGTTGCATTGTGATCGGATTTTCCACCACAGACTCTAAGTGTTTTCACAATGGCTACTCCAAAAACACTTTGAACAGATACCTTGACGGCATTCGAAGGCCTGATCTGGCCTTTTCGCTATATTGTTTCTGGAATTACATCCCCTCTGATTGTCTAGATTTTGTTTGATTTGCTCCAGATGCTTTAGCTTTGTGCATCACTTACCACCGACCGTTTGTCATTTCTGGAATTACTGCAGCTCCTTGTCTATGAATCAAATGTCTTTTCCCTTTCCCCTAAATGGCTCAATTACAGCTGCTCTCGCCCACATACTTAAAGGAGCTGAGACAAAGGGAAGGGAGAGGTCCTTCTGGCCAAAGACTGATAGCACTGCCTAGGATCAATGCCTAGGATCAGATACAGTTGTAATATAAGTTGGAAACTAATCCACATAATAAGCATAAATATAAAAAAGATCAATGGTTGGAAATCTATTCATCCCAATAAGGCATAAATGGAGTAAATCATAAAATGTGATCTTTTTTCATTAATTTATTACAAACACGGGAATCATGGAGGTTAGTCATAATACATAATTTATCTGACTTTTAGGTACAATACATATGTTACACCTGCCTCTCACCCTGTGTCGGCTGGGATAGGTTCCCCCCCCCCCCCCCCCCCCCCCGCCCCCGCGACCCTGCAAAGGATGAGCGGTATAGCTAATAGATGGATGGATGGATGGATGGATGGATGGATGAATGGATGGATTTAATTTATAAGGACACTTTCCTATTGGGGTCCTTCACAACTGTTTTAACCATGGACACCACTAGCTTGCTAGGGGCTACTGCTCTTCATATACAGCAACATCTCAAGTCAAAAAAACAGTGGTGACATTAGCAGACAAATGCAAAGGCTACTTCTTCATAGATCAACAAATAAATCATGTACAGGGACGGAGAATGAGCATTACCTCATTGACGAACTAATGGGCCGTAAGAAAATACCTGTTTGCCTGACTCGTTCTCTGACTGCAGCACAATCTTACAATTCTAGCAAAGGAGAAGAGCCAAGTTTAAAAATACTCAATGAATTGAGATTTAAAAGACTATAAAAATGCAGAGCTTATATTTCCATGCTCTTGACAAAATGTGCTTGTACTGTCAACATGACGTGGTTTCAGTTGTTTTGTCTGTTGTAGTTTACCTGTAAAATGATAAATATGTCAGACATATCCTCTTTAACAAAGACATTCTATTTTGTGGAAAATACAATTGAACCCTCTCTTCTCTGAACAAATCTGTATGATTGAAGATGCATAAATGCATCGGTAGATAATTTCCTGCAGCACAGCTTGACCATTAGCTTGCATAGCAAGTGGGAATTGTTGAGTGGTACTGTACACGTAGATATGAAGGGACATCTAGTTTTCCCTTAATACGCCAATAAACCGAGTAAAGAGATGCATCAAACAGTTCTTGATTATTTAGACTTTGCACACCAGGCTACAGTCGCTGGAACCATTTAGTATAGCAAATACTGAGATCGGTCTGGTCAAAAAGCTATGGGTCATTTAGCTTTACAGAGCCTTTGTAGACCAGAACCATAAATGTAGTAATGAAACACAATAAAACCATCTCAGCTGTCTGTCAATGGCCTTAACATCAAGTTACACTTTTGAAGTGTGCACATTGGTAAAAGAGTAACACATTCAAATTAGGAGACATAAACGACATTCGATTTTGCATATGTCCCTTTATTTCCATAAGAGGGATAATTTAAGAACAGGTCTTTTGGTAATGCTTCGCAGGGTCATTCAGGTGCTATGGCCAACAAATACATAACTGAACTACCACTGCCTACACAGCACATATAATATAGCTCAACTGCTTTTTTACTATTCGAACTAATTCAAATAGGACTGTAACAGTGGCTGGCCAAAGTAAATACAAGCATACTGTGTTGGGTAGTGGGTATGATAGTAGGACCATCTAGTGGCTGAGTTAGTGTGTGGGTTACAGTAAAATAGCATAGACCTATAGCTCCATCTATTGGTGATTGTACTGTACAGCAGGGGCACCGGAACGGGAGGTTGTGCTCTATGGCCAACCAACCTGTCTGCTTTGAAGACCCTTTAAAACTGTTGTGTGTTGTAAAGATATTATTAATGAAAAATGTCTACAATGTTTTATTCTAAGAGATCTGTAGAGGATCAAAACTCTATCCATAAACAGCAAATAGCTGCCTTATGTAGCATTACTGTAAATGTCAGGTAAATGTCAAGCTGGTGTGATAAAAATGTGTTCAGTATTCAAAAATCATGATTAGCAGTCAAATTACAAATATTTTACATTACTGTATTGTTACCTATAACATTTGTAATGAATAAATACAAATAATAAGCTCATTTTCTGTCATTTAAAATGATATATTCTGTATTTTAGACATATAAAATCCATTAATATTTCAATCAGACGAAACTTTGGAGATTTCATTTAATTTATTGATTTTTTGACATTGATTTAATTTTTCACCATATTTTTTTCAATAGTATTTTCATAAAGTTTATTTTTCATTTTAATTACATTTATAATATTTTACTCACATATGTATTCATTGAGTTATTTTCTTATTGCAATAAACAAGAGGAGCCAGAATGAGTTGGGTATTGCTACAATTCGCCATACAAACTATTTGTCCCTCTTTGACAATGAAATTCAAATATCATAACTTTATTGGCAAGACAAGGATTCACAAAAGCCTCCCAATCTCTCATTCTCTGTTTCATGGGAGACCGCAGGTGAAATAAGGCTAAGGTTAGTAGCCTGAACACAACTAACATGAAATACCTGCCCAGAACATATCATTCTAACACTTAATTTACATCGTTGAATAATGATGAGGACTCAATGGGGATGGCAACTACATAAACACACTTGTGTATTTGTTGGATATGAATATACCAGGATAAGATAAGTCACCTTACACAGTATCCAGGCTGAAAAAAGTAATCATGGCCATCCAATAGTGGGTCTGCGTGGGTCTGTCCGCACTACTCTTTTAGGCCACACCTGCTCTGAATTTCTGTCTCCGGTAGTGAGTTGGGAGAGCAGGTCTCAACACACACAAGCGACACAAAGACAAAACAACCGGAACGAGAGCACTGATCCAGGCACAGTACTTCACAAAAAGAAATAAACTCCACCAAGATGATACGGGGTAACCAAAAAGCACAATGGTGAAATCTGACTTCAAGCCAGTTTTTTTCTAATGGAGTTGATATTTTCTCTCTAGATTTGTACTTAATTAAATCTCATCTCAAACACGCACACACACACACACACACACACACACACACACACACACACACACACACACACACACACACACACACACACACACACACACACACACACACACACACACACAAAACAAGGCAAAATAACACAAACTAAAAAAATCTGTCATATAATATATCCTTACTTCCTTGATACCTGGCATGTACCCTGTCCCCAAGCAGAGATTACTATGCTAATAGGGCCCTTTAATATGAAGAGCAATTCCTAAACCAAGCTACCCTACTTCACTCCCTCTACCACCTCCCTCCCCCCACTCCCTCTTACCCTCTCCTTCCCTCAAATCCCTGTCGAGGCTACCCCTCTGTGGAAGAACGAAAAGGCCTATTTTCAGGCATGTCTCATTTGAAAAAAAAACAACCTGTACAGCATTTTTTTTACAGCAATTACAAGCCACTATTGCCCATTTGTATTGCAATATCCAGACAAAAATAAGACGTTGGAGCTAGTTGCTTCTCAATGGAACGGCACAGTGTACATCTCATCATCATCCCTACACAGTGATGGTATGGTTCTGCTCCCCTCCCTTCAGTCTGTCTGTCTGTCTGTCTGTCTGTCTGTCTGTCTGTCTGTCTGTCTGTCTGTCTGTCTGTCTGTCTGTCTGTCTGTCTGTCTGTCTGTCTGTCTGTCTGTCTGTCTGTCTGTCTGTCTGTCTGTCTGTCTGTCTGTCTGCCAGCACAGCACCCTGCCACTTAGTCTATATCACCCCCTGTGAAGTGCAGCTTACACCATAACACCCGTTCAGTCATTGAAAAAGAATAAACAAAAAATATGCATAAAAGTATGCATTGCATGGCTTTTCAGTTTAAAGTTTCAGAAAGCCACATCGAGGTTGGGCTTCCTAGACGATGTTCTGGGTTCACGCTCACTCCAGACAAGGATCTCTGTCTCTCTGTATGTCTGTCTGTCCCTCTGTCTCGCTGTCTGTCTCTCACTTTCTCTTGCTCTGTCTCGCTCTCTCTCTCTTTTTAGAGGGGGGGGGGGGGGGGGCTGGTGTTTTTTGTTGCCACTGCCCACTCCAGCCCGGTGCCAGGAGGAGAAGGAGGGGTGAGGGTATGAATGCTCCCCCATGACTCACAAGCCTGTCCCCATGGCTTTTACATGCAGAATACTTTCCTCTGGTGTTATGTGCTGTGGTTGACTACACAGGGCTACATCTTTGGTCAAGACTGTACAGTACTATGCTACGTGTGTGATGTCAGACAGGGGTGGCGATATCCCCTAATCCCCATGATGTGAGACGGGTGTAGGTTGAAGGAATGAACTACTTTTCCCATGTTACACCCACACAGTCATTTGCCCCTATGAGCTCTGTTTGTATCGTTTAGATTATGGGTGAATTTAAGAATTCAAATTCTTCTTCCCTTAAGCCTCAGAGTCGTGGGTTTGAGCACGGGATTCCTGTCAGTAGATGATACCAGAGCTACAGTATCTTATAAAAAGGCCGTGGGGACCAAACAGAGGGCTGTCCGGCTCCATCTTTGCCTCTCTCTCCTAGGTTAGACGAGGCCTTTCTTTGACCCTCACAGGGACCGACACATTTGGACCCCGAGCCGTCTTTGTTATTACGTCCTATTTTGAAACACAGATTATTTTTGGGCTTGTGCGTTATCAGTCCTACGCCTCCGGTCCATGTGTCCACTGGCCCACACTGTGCGTCCCCTCACTTCGCCCTACCAGGAAATGACAGGGACACAAAATCGCCCGCAGCCCTTTTTCGCTCCACCTCAACCCCCCCCCCCCCCCCTCACATATGTCCAGATGTGACCGTCATAACCTGTCACCAGCAGTCAGATTGACTCTAACAAGGCCTTAGACTAGAGTCACACGCTGGGGAGGGTTGCCTGCACCGCTTGCTCCCAGAGCCCATAGAGGGATTTACAGTCCTGCAGAGGCCACACATACACAGGGCACGCATAGAGCATAGCAAAGACCACTTGAAGCCTCTACCCTAATGACATTGCATGAGCATCGTGATTCAGAGGTGCATAGGGTGAGAAGTAGGACATGGAACCAGGAGCACAGCAACAAATACAACAAACAAACAATCGGGTCCAGAGACGGAAGAGCGGGTGCAGTGTTGTGTCGCCAGTGAGATCCTTGTGGGTCCATCGGATTGCTCCGTCGCCAGGGAGAGGGACGGAAGAAGTGGAGAGATGTCCGGGGGAAATCCAATGCATAACGAGTGTCTCTCCTCTGTTCACTCCAGCTGTTCATCCCGCCAGTCTTTGAAATGCATGGAGAGTATCGGAGGGGGTTTGGGGGGGGGCGGGGGGGGGGATGGGAACAAATGCATTTTCTGCCATTCTGTTGACTTTTTGTTATCTAGATATGCGATCTTTTTTTTTTCTATTAGTTTTTTTTTTACCACTATCAATTTGCAGATATTGATGTCTGTTTCTTCACAGTGTGCTTTTTGGAGGGGCCCCTTCTGACTGGCCGACGGGACCGAGGGTGTGTCAATAAGGAGAGAAGAGGATGGGACCGTGGGTGGTGCGCATGGGTCCGGGGGCGGGTCTCAGGATGGCGTGGCTGAGCGGATGGCCCTGCAGTAGGTGGTGGTGCGGGTGGGGGTGTGTGTGGTGGTGGTGGTGACCTGTCGCCGCAGCGCGCAGAGCCAGCTGGTTGGAGTTCGCCGCGGCCGCCATCGCGGCGGCCACCGCCAAGGGGCTGGGTAGGAGACCCGCACCCAAAACCTTGGAGAAATCCTTGGAGAAGTTCAAAGTGGACTGAAGAGAGAAATGGAGGAACAGACAGAGAAAACAGGGGGAGAAGAGAAAGAGACAAAAGATGGGGGGGGAGAGGGAGAGAGAGAGAGAGAGAGAGAGAGAGAGAGAGAGAGAGAGAGAGAGAGAGAGAGAGAGAGAGAGAGAGAGAGAGAGAGAGAGAGAGACAAGGATCCAGGCATTAGTAAAGCAGGTCACCACCATATGTTGTGGTCAAAAACAGACCTAGAAATAGGATTTCATCTGAAACACTTTGAGGTTACCGTGAGGTCTGCCCCCCTGTGCTTCTTGTGTCTGCTTAGGAGGGGGTTGGGCTTGCCTGCCACACCGTCCCGGTGCCTCCTACTTGATATGTGCTGCAGGCAGAAAAAACACAGACAGGGGGCAGTGTCAAACTGTGTCTCGAGTTCATCCCTGCTTCACTACCAAAATGCAGTTCCCTAAAACCTTTTTCAAAGTCGATGTCAAGGTTGGTTCGGGATGATAAATGTGCCCATTAGATACCGCCTGTCCTCCTACCTGTTTGAGTTGTAGTTCAGAATTGACCCGTACGTTGCAGATCTCACAGTGGAAGGTGCGTTCCTGAGTGTTGGGGTCCACCGGCCCCTCTCCCTGCTCCCCAACAGGCTTGGGGCCCAGGCGAGGGTATGCCTTGATGGGGCCCAACCCACTGCGAGCCTCCAGGATGGTTTTGTGTTTGGTACCTAGACAACAAGCAGACACAGAAAGGGCATTATTGTACAGTAGCTCTTGTTGCCTTCAAACTACGGAGTCTATCGAAATAACACAGTGTGGCTCTAAAGTAAATATACTGCACAGCGTGACTATTTCAAATATAAGTGGAAGTCTTCTGTATTGGTCCCCATGGCCCCAACCTGCCAGAACAGCTTTGAGTCTGCACTGCATTCCACCTCAAAGCAATGAGGGAGAATATGACAAGGACAAAGGTCAGCATAACAGAGAAGCCTGAATGTACATTAGGCTGGATTTTCCTTTAAATGATCACGCATGTGCGGGCGCGCGACGACACGTCAGTGGAGCTCGAAATGACGTGTCATGTTCACTTATGGCCGCTAGAGGGATACATTTCCCTTTAACTGGCAACTCGTCGAGTGGCTATGGTAACAAGAATGTGTGTGCTTCTCCCTAAAACTGTCTTGTCAGTGCAGATGCTTATATTGGCTGGAAATGTAAAAGGACCTGGAATATTTTTCCAAAGTCAATCGAACAGCCTTTTTAATAAAAATAGGGAACAGCACTGTCAAGAGGAAATTATGTCACCCACAGCAGTGGAAATCACTTACTTCGTGATAGACAATTGAAACCAGAGTATCAAATCGAGCTCTTTGGTCCAGGGAAATAGTTTTGTGACCTCTTCCTTCAGTCTAACAACTGTGAATGCTTTAAATGCTCAGCATAAGAGCACGGAAATTAGTCTCAGTGTACCTAACTAATTCCATGTTTTGGCAGAACATTTCCAGTCAAGTCAGACTTCCTCTCCATTTGCTTCTCCCCCACCCAGATGCTGTCCTCTTGCCTGGCCCTGACTGGAGCTGGACTCGCTTTGATCCTCAGGCTTAAATCTGTGGTTGCTGTACAGACCTAAAATGATGGAGGGTGACAGCTAGAGAGGCGGTAGGGGGCCAGGAATTACGGATTTCACATGAGTCCAGAAATGTGCACTTGGAGCGTTTGGTATTGTCTTTGTTCTATTTTGGGAAGGCAATCTCTCGTCATGTGGTGTTTTGTCTCTATTTGCTTGACTCATGGCGTCGAGCGTCGCACAAATAGATTAGACACATTTCAAAACACAAAAACGGACAATGCGTCAAAAGGATTCGTGTAACGCTACGACAACAATGAAATAATCTAAATTACACGTCATAACTCTTCTAACGTCAGGCTACCTTGGTGTCCGTTTCTGCAACACATGCTTTCTGGGGATGGTTTTGAGTCTTGATTTGAGTCTAAGGGTGATTGCTTCCAGATTCTTTTCTGCTCAGAGCTGATTATGACCGTTAATCTTTCTAGGGTTGAGCTGTGGAGACCGCGAGTTGAACTATTAGAAAGTCAGAGTCGTGTTTGTGTTAGATCTGTGTGTGTATCCGAACACATAAAATCCCTGTCTACGATCACATGGTATATATCCTCTTTTACTGTTGAACAGGTGTGACTAAGTATGTGTGTGTGTGCGGGGGAGATTGTTGATCTTGTTCTTCGACCATTGTCAGTACTGACAATAAAATATGCCTCCCATCCCTTTAACAAAGGATATGCGTCCCCAGGGAGTACAGATGGAATACCACAAGCCCGCCAGTAGTTACTTCAACAATGATTTTGTTGATGATTAATTTAGTATACTGATTGACACTTAATTGTACAGTAGGTAGCACTTACTGGGGTTCTCTCGGGTCTGTTTGGTAGTTCTGAGGCCATGACACGTCAGGGCCTCTCTTCTGCCCTCTCATATAATCCCCTTTGTGGCAAAACATTTGCCACACACACTGGTGAATCTCTCTGTGTGTATGTTTGTGTCTCCGTGCGTGTGTTAGTGTTAAACTGAATGACAAAAAGAGAGAAACGCAAGAGAGAGAGAGAGAAAGAAAGGGAGAGAGAGAGAGAGAGAGAGAGAGAGAGAGAGAGAGAGAGAGAGAGAGAGAGAATTACACTGGGAAACTTTAGTCCATAGGACAGTTTCTCCTGTTAAGTGACAGACAAAGAGAGTAGTGCTGGTTGAGCCATATGGGATTACAGAGCGTACCGTCAGGGTATTAATTGCCCAGAGTGCCCGTTGGCTATGTGCAGGCTGAGAAGCCAACACGACAGTGCTAAAGCTTACAGCTGCTATTGTGGACCCCTCATCCGTAGTGTTTTTTTTTTTTTACGGGCTTAGCCTCCTGCTGCAGTGGTTCTCTGCGTTCACCCTCCTCCACTACAACTTATCGAAGCAAACCGCCCCGGCTAACGGGGAACAGCCTCTCTGCCGGGCGGCAAGAAGCACCGGATAAATCATTGAATCTGAGAGTAGGCGAGTTGTCCTTAAATAATTGCTGCAGGTCTGTCTTGAGCGAGGCCATGTGTGTTGGCAGTACGCTGGGTGCAGGTGGGGTGAGCGGTGTAAACGTGTCGAGGCAGGTGAGGTGCCACGGGGCACCTTGGAGGAAACAAAGCAGGAGCGATGCGCTCGGTTAGCCTCAGAGGACAGGCCTGTCTGTGCGCCAAAAGCCCTCGAGTTCCGTTCCCATCATTACACACGGCGGCACCCTCATGCAGGTCCAAAGCTAACGCGTTCAGACACGACTCCCTTTGCAAAAAGGTCAGCGTGTTGATCAAAACAGATACATTCCCCTCGCGCACAGCCAGCGCCACCTGCAGAGAGGACGCGCGCCCGGCCAGCTCCAGCTGCAGAGAGCATGCATGCCCGGCCAGCTCTGCCTACCTTTGTTGTGCGCCTCCAGCTGCGAGAGGGAGTTCACGGCCACCTTGCAGAGCGAGCAGTACAGGAGCTTCTTGGCCTTGTCCTCCTCGCTCTCCAGGACGGTGGGGCTGCTGGAGGCCGGGGCCCCTGGGGTTCCGGAGACCGGCTGCTCTGGGTTGCTGCAGCAGCCCGGGGAGGTGGAGGATGGAGGCATCAGAGGAGGGGTGGGGATGAGGGGACACGCTGGAGGCGCCGGGGAAATGTCCATGGGTGGAGTGGGGGGTGTGGGGAGAGGAGGCAGGGGGCCAGGGGCCAAGAAGGGCCCGCTCAACTGCGGCAGGAGCCCGGATTCATCTGCAAAAAAGATTCAAAGAGGGAAATCAAATTCGGCTTTAGCAAAAAAAAAAAAAAAATAACATACAAAGTAATTTCTTGGTTACAAAACATATAATTCAGTCAACAGTATTTTCAATGAAATGTTCAGGTCTTTCAAGTCTGTGGTGAAGCAAAATGTGTTTGTCTGTTTGAAACACGTCCCAAACCGAGCGGCAGTCTCCCGGCAGCACAACCCAGAGTCTGGTGAGAAGCCCACACAAACCCACAGGATTCACACTAAAGTATTTTGGTCATCCCTAAGAACCATAATTGTGTTAAAAGTGTTCCTTCTAATTTCCACAACAACATAAGAGTATAAAATAGCTCAGAAAAGAAAGGCACATGGGCTGAGAATGACTTGTGCCGGGAACAGTAAAGTGGCCATCGTAAGTGTTTGAGGCCCCTTATCCCGTCATTGATGTGGTCTCATCCTATTGAAACGTGTCTACAGGGAAACATTGAGAACATATACCCCAGCCAGGCATTTGGATGTTTGGATTTACTCCCACACTTGTTATTATTGGCTGGGTTAAAACCCTGCAAAAAGGAGTTTGGTATTAAATAGGTTAGAGACAAGGTTTAAGGACATTTCTATATAGAAAACATACACACACACACACACACACACACACACACACACACACACACACACACACACACACACACACACACACACACACACACACACACACACACACATACAGATTTATTCATGTACAGATTTAGAACACACAGACACATGTTTTTGGTCAGCCACTCCCATATGCAATGCCTTTGGTATTCAGCAGGGTGGTGACTCAGTAAAGACCTCCTAAATTTGGGGTGGGGATCATTTCAGAGGTCCGCCGACCCCCCAATGTGCACGGCCAACCGTCTCCTCTCCAACAATCACAGAGATAGGCCCAGAAAAGGTTTGAGGTCTTAAAGCTTTAACAGAAATATTGCTGGGATGAAAACAAAGATTGACTCTTAAAGCCCAATTTCCTTTTTAGGATTCAATATTTTGCTCAAACTGGTGAGGGGGGGGGTTCTGTCATGGTGCTTGTTAGGCAGTGGGCAGTTAGCAGGGGGGGTCTTTTGAAACCAAAACATTAACATTATATATGTTGTTTCACTGTGTATGTGGAGGCCCTACACAGGGGAGGTAACTTTACTACAGGTTTCTTGACTGCTCTATCGCATCGGCTCAGATCCCAGTGTGAGTGCTTTCCTTTCCACCTAATTCCGAGAGCCGGTTTTTCTCTCTTTCTACTCTCCACATAGCAGGTTTCCAGATGCTGTGTGCTGCAGGCTAAGCAGGGCGTTTGTGTAACAGATGTTTTGTCAAAATCATATTTCATATTCGGTCAGAATGGCTTTCAGAAGTCCATAAAACCGGACTGGATCAAAGTGTGGGGTACTGTGCTGGGTGAGAGATCTTCAGGGCCCGGAAAGGAGGATACTCAGTAACTGAGTCCAGTTCACCATAATACCCCTAGATCTGGACTTTATCAGAACATTGAGACAGAGGAAGACTTTTATATTGTGTTTGCAATCGAATCGATGAACAGGAGAGAAGAGTCCTATATACTTAACACACAAGCAAACACACACATACACTCACTCCACACACAAACACTACTCCTGGCAACAGAGTCTCAGTCCATGGGACTCATGCGGTTCAATGGGTTCGATAATAGATACAATGTAAAAGAAAATACCTTACATTACATGGAAAACAATTGTAGGGAATAGCCCTACAATTTTCAAAACTCACTCACTGACCCAGGATGATTCTTAAAGCTTTTGCCTTTGATACACTATAAGAAATAGTGGTACAGGTAAAAACCTTTTGGGACTTCGTCTTAAAGTACTAACTCAACCCTTTATTGACGGAAAGGAATGATTTGTTATTGTTTCAATTTCCCACATTACATGGGGTGTTCCCTTCAGAGGAACCACTCCAGTGACAGGCGTTTAACCTCCTTGCTCTGGATAATTGTACCTTTTTTTGGGTGGAATGCTAAAGAGCAGAAGATTGGTTGTCAAACCCGGATATTCCTGACGGTTGCGGAGCTTGCGCTATCGAGAGAAACCAAACACTGGTTTCTCTACAAAGGCCTTGGGAATCCTACACCCCAGCGTGTTTCACATCAGAGAACAGTCAGAGGGGCACGTAACGCTCCAATGATAGGGCTGCAGACTGACCTTGCCCTTCTTCCTCGCGGGCAGAACGGACGGCCGGGCAGCGAGGCGGAGAGCTGAATAATGCAGAGCGAGAGGTCGCTCGCTGGAGGAAGATAACTCCATCCAGATGTTTAACTGTGGGGTTGATCCACGTGTTTACACTGATGTTATCGCTCAGGAAATCTGACTATAGGGTGTGGATGTGGGGAGAGAGTGCTTGTTGACCAGACTTAAGGATTGAGGAAGTAGACTTGAATTCCAATTGTATTGAAAGAGTAATGGAGGGTTATAAGTACAGGCCACGATACAGTAATATTGTCAGAATTCACCCACAGGCTGCAGAAAAAAATATGTGGAGATGAAGAATATGGAATATGGTGGATGGTGGATATGGTGGATAGACAAGTGAAAAACAACGTCTGTATGTTGAATGGGTGAATAACATGGCATGGGCAGCAACAACAAAACACTACAAATTACAATGAGACGCTGTTTCGGCAATAGGCAGATGGTGTGTACCCCCCCCGCCCCTCAGAGTGATCAGGTGTTGGGGTCACTGCGGGAGGACAGCCTGTGCCCCTCTAAATCCCCCCCACCCCCACCCTTCAAAGCCCCTCCAACCTCCTCTTAATGATTAACGGGCTCAGAAACCCGACGCCAACCAGACACAGACCTGCACCTCCCATTCATAATGCAGCAAGGGTGCCCTCTCTTCACCTGGCCCTCGTCCCAAAATTGACTCACGCGACGCAGATGCACGGCCGCCCATACTCACTTATTCTGACACACACACACACACACACACACACACACACACACACACACACACACACGTTTGAGGCTTTCCAAGGAACTGGGTGAGTTTCCGAGGAGTGCAGGAGAAATGACTACGTTAGCATTTCGACATTCGCTACCAAACCACAGATAAAGGCATGCGAAGCCTATCAGCCTTGTGTAACTGGACACCACAGCGAGCACACAACCCCCAGTGCAACACAAGCTCTCACATGAAAGTCATCTGTCTAATTGACCTTAATACGAGAGGTTTAAACTGGGCCCTCCATTGGAGTGGGAGAGGAGAGGAGAGGAGAGGAGAGGAGAGGAGAGGAGAGGAGAGGAGAGAGGCGCTGGAAGTCTTTCTCCCAGTAAACAGCTGGCCTCTCCTTCTCCAGGCCCGGCCAGATCCCCGGGTCTCTTTGCCAAACTCCCTTGGGGCCTCACCCTTGGGGATCCACAGACCACATCTTTCCTCGCTCGGCACTCTCAGTGGTCACATTGACCCAGCCAGAATACAGAGACACAGTTCATTGGGTAAACAGCAAAGAAAAGCCCTCTAAAATAGCACGCTGTCTATGTCACGTGTTTGCCCATAACAAACTTAACCAATTTCCTCAGTTTGTTATTGCTGCAATGGCCGGATGTGCTGCATATTTTAGTAGCAGCCGACAGCGCATTATATATCAATGATAACAGGCGGCTGAGGCACTGGGTTAGACACGGTATCACATCTCAGCGTCCTGGCAGCGGACAGGCTGGAAAAACGCCCTCGAATGGGTCAACAAACCGTTTCCAAAGGAAAAAACATGGGGCGTCAACAAAAACACTGCAATGCAACGTACGGTAGGGGAAGTGCTCGAGCATGGGAATGATCCCCCTTTTTCTCTGTGTGCTGCCACACAGTCGGTGTGTGGGTGTGCACGTCTGCCTGTGTGTGTTCACTTGTGCAGTACTGTACGTACTTTTGTGGTTTGTGTGTTTGTATGTGTGTGTGTGTGTGTGTGTGTGTGGTGTGTTTATGTATTTGGGTGTGTTTGTGTGTATGGGACCAAGTGCTGGGTGGAATCCAGAGTATATATCCCCCTGTGTGTGCACAGCTGCAACTGGAGAGCCCCCTGCCACAGCCCCTCTCCTGTAGACAGATGTCATAGTCCAGCTGTGGCCACAGCTGCCTGCTCCCACAGCCTTTCCCTGGCAATTGTTGTGGAGCTGGTTCGCAGGGACACCCTCAAGCCCAAACACCACTCACAGGCACGCCGGGAAGGGACAGGGTTGCGGGGGTCACGAGAAAGAAGCTCGAACGGAAAAAGGCATACTTTCACATGTCGTTCTGCCGTCGCATTTAGACAGTGGAGGGATCGCTGTCGCTCCCCCGGTGTTGTTTGGAGCTCTCGGAGGACTGCCGGACCGGCTCCACATCCCCCAGGAGGCAGACACAATGGGACTGGCCTTTTTCCGACTGTTACTGGGTCAACACCAAGGATAACCTACAATCCCACATGATAAACCTGCGCTTTGACATGCCTGTGTTGTTCTTTTGTGTCAGATTTTCAACTTTATTTGATCGCTCTCCTTCTGGGGCCTGGTGTCCTGAGGGTAAACATTCTATCGGGGGAACATTTTCAAATGTCACCAAAGTATTAGGGCTTTGACCCAGGGACAGGCTGTCATGGTGGTGACACTCAGGGAATGGAAAGTTCCGGGTGGACAGAGAGAGAGGAAATGGGCGGTCACAGACTGTCCTGCTTCCAAACTACAGTCTTAACAGAGTAGAGAGTTGCAGAAGAAAGAGAGAGAGACAGAGAGAGAGAGAGAACGAGGGAGAGAGAGAGAGAGAGAGAGAGAGAGAGAGAGAGAGAGAGAGAGAGAGAGAGAGAGAGAGAGAGAGAGAGAGAGAGACCCTCCATGCCCTCTGCCTCTAACGACCAGTAACATAATGTGCCAACAGTCAATTAGCTTTCATTAAACTCAGATCAGTTGTGCTGTTTTTATCCTGTTAGATGTTGGCTTAAGTTCCCGCCAGTCTTCTGTCCTGTCCTCCGTCTTTATTTGCCCTTCTCTGTGGCTCTGTGATGATGATGCCAAAAACAACAGGCGGTTGGTCATCTGCTTTCACTAGCTTAGTTGTCTAAGCATAGGAAACAAAGAGGACTCTAATTTAATGTCTGTTTAAACAAAGAATCATTGTGGATTTATTTTAAAAAAAATTCCGAAGACCTTTCCTGGTCCAATAATGGACCTGTCCTCCACTGCTGCTCACCGATTGCCAGCTAGTGTTTTGGTCTGCACTTGGCCATATTTATCAAATTAAATATTAAACGTATTGACATTCATTGTCCTTGGAGCGTTAAATGATTATCTTAAGGAGTAGTGTTAGTTGTTCTGGGTGCTGGTGAGAAGGGGCCGGCAGTATATTTAGCGAGGTCAGACTTCCCAGAGAGAGGAGCCACGGACTGTTGAGGTCGGATGGGATTGTTATTTCATTTCTATTTATTTGTGAATTTCTCGCAGCCTCTGAATTCCCAGTGGATTAATTCAGTTGCGGTTTATTTTCTAATGCTGTAGATGTAGAAATGTCAGTGAAGGGCAATGGCCGTATAAGGGTTGTTCGAGGGTCGTCATTGGATGATAAAAAGTACATACTGTAGTATCACCACACTAAAAGTCGCTTTGTAGAATTGATGAGGAGTCTTTTGGAGGGAGGGAGAATGGGAGACAAACGTCTGCACTGTTGTAATGCTGTCTGGAGAGTGTGCAATGTAAACTACTTTCTTGACTTCCACAAACGTCTTACCTGGGTTGCCCAGTTCACAGTCCGGAACAGCCGTGGGGGCTCCCGGGGGAGAAGGGGAGGAGGTGGCTGGGACCAACGCAGCTTTTTCCCCCTCCTGAGGGCGACTCTTGGAGGTCTCAATGCCTTTGACTCTCCTCGCGTGGCGGTTGCCTTTGTAGTGGGCTTCCGCCTGGCTCTGTTGTACATGGGAAAGAGAACAGGGCTCACTGAAGACCAGCACTGAACAGGTGAATAAAACATCACACAGTGGAAAACACGGGCCCACAACACACTTGTTTAGGGCAAGCACACGAGAACACACACACACACACACACACACACATACACACACACGCTCACATAGACGCACGCAGACAAACACAAAAGGTGTCTTACACAAACTTCTCTGTGCACACGCACACACACTTGCTCGGTATCGTGTCGTGCTATTCGATATGCACCAGGGAGGTGAGGCCACGGCCTGCAGACAGGCTTACGCTGCACGGAGGGGCCAAGTGTAACAGGTGATCCCACAGCGCTCTGTTGAGCCCCGTGAGGTCATGGAAACACCGCGGGACGATCCAGCCAGAGGTACTGTGGGCTGGCCGTCTGTCCGTCCCCTCGGTCTCGCACGGCTCTTTGACCGTGTGTCCGTCCTCGAGACCCTCTTTCTGCTTTTCTGTCCGCCTGTCCGAGTGCCGGTCTGCCCGGTAGTGCGCACCCGCAGGTCGTCTTTCTTTCTATCATCTCTGGGTCTGTATTTCTTTTTTTTTTCTCCTTCTTTTTATGTTCTGTCAAGTATCTGTTAGAAAGACTGAGCCAGTCGGTCAGTCACTCTGCTTGTCTTGAAGGAACATTAGGTTTCGGACACAAAGCTTAGGTGTCCTTCAAACCCAGACCTCATTCCCACACCCTGCTAGACGATACTGAGGCTCCAGGCGATTCCATTTCCACAACCATGTTGACCGACACATGGCACTGCAGGGGGTTGAACTGTGGGTCAGTATGACGATATTTAGTCTGCCTATGACAGCTTTAACACACACACACACACACACACACACACACACACACACACACACACACACACACACACACACACACACACACACACACACACGCAAAGTATACTATATAAATTGGTGGTTGGCATTGGTGACCCAAGCCAACAGCTATAACTGTGTTCGCTTAGCTGCGGTGTAGAAAGGGGGGGGGCATTCGCTCTGGACAAACTCAGAAATAATGATTTGGTTATGTAGCTGCTGAACTCTAAATATACAGGCTACTGGATCAGTCAATCTGAATAGCTGTGGCATCGCCCCAGGCTGGTTGGCATGCAGGGGCCAACGCATGTCTGAGAGTCCGGCAGAGAGACTGATCCCGATAGGAGGCTTCAATCAAGGGGCTGATCCCTTGTTGAAAGGCTAGCTCCTAGCTAATGGGTTTGCTCTGCGGGTAAACAGCCGAGGTGAGCCGTCCATCAGGCCCATGGAGAGAAGGGAGTCTCTGTGTCTGTCCCACTGTCTGTCTGAGGGTGTGTGTCGGTCCCTGTGTGTGTGTGTGTGTGTGTGTGTTGGGTGGTGGAGGTTATTAGAGTGAGTGTGTCAGTGTGGGTCTGGGTTACGAAGGCTGAAGGCCCCTGGCAACACGGGCACGTTGTCGGGACATGTCGCCACTGGTTCGTCTCCTCATTAAGGTGGTGGGGATACAACAAACACACACACACACACACACACAGCCCACAACACCAATAACGTCTTGCAAACACGTCTTGCAGACACATGCCCCGCATAAATACACAGCCTCTGTAAACAAAGCATTTCAATCGAATTGCCTGGCAGCCTGAACATGGCCTGTTCCAAGCCCCTTGGAATGGCCAACGGCGAGGGTGAGCCAGTGTGCGCGACGATTTGTGTGTGTGTGTGTTTGTGTGTTGGCTACAAAAAAAAATTTGATTGTATCTGAACGATTATTGTGTGTCTCGGTTTTAAGATCTGCTGACAGCTGCCGTGGCGGCGCGGAGGGGCACCGAGAGGTTAACTGGCTCTACGAATGGCTCAAGTCTGGGGGGGGGGGTACATAGATTAGGTCCGGAGAGTGATGGGGGATAGACTGGAGGAACGGTACACGGCTGTCTGTGTGCAGCATGGGAACCACTTTTCATGTCCGTATGTTTGTGTGTGTGTGTGTGTGTGTGTGTGTGTGTGGGTGGCGGACATGGCTGCCCATGGCCCCCGTGAACCCCAGTGGGGCATAGGCTGTCTGTGAGCCCAGGGTTTGTTATTGCTGGTGACAGGCGAGGCCTGTTTATAGCCCATCCTGTGAAACTGTAGCCCTGCCGGGCTCGTAAGGAGATGCCAGCCTAAAGCCCGAAGATCACAGCGGAGAGACAGAGAAGTGTCAAAGAAAGGGGGAGGGTGCTACCAAGAGGAGCAATCCCTAAAATATGAAGCAGGGAGGATGGCGGATCGGAGAAATAGAAAGAGAGAGAGAGAGAGAGAGAGAGAGAGAGAGAGAGAGAGAGAGAGAGAGAGAGAGAGAGAGAGAGAGAGAGAGAGAGAGAGAGAGCGAGGGGTGGGGGGAGCTGGTGGTCGTACAGTTTTTCTTAACCTCTACTGCTAAGGGTGGTCAAGCAGTACAGGTTCTGCATTCAGAGTACTGTGTAGGGGTAACACTGGAACTCTTCTGAACGTTACACTGGGTCGGCCTAGCATGTTTCTCCACACACAGATACAAAGTCCAGTCGGAGACCCTGACGAGATGTGTGTGAGAGAGAGGTATGGTGGAAGTATATATATATATATATATATATATAGAGAGAGAGAGAGAGAGAGAGAGAGAGAGAGAGAGAGAGAGAGAGAGAGAGAGAGAGAGAGAGAGAGAGAGAGAGAGAGAGAGAGAGAGAGAGAGAGAGAGAGAGAGAGAGAGAGAGAGAGAAAGAGAGAGAGAAAGAGAGAGAGAGATGTATGGTGGAAGAGAGAGAGTGAGAGAGAGAGAAAGAGAGAGAGAGAGATGTATGGTGGAAGAGAGAGAGAGTGAGAGAGAGAGAGAGAGAGCAAGAGAGGTATGGTGGAAGAGAGAGAGAGAGAGAGAGAGAGAGAACAAACGAGTAAACCAAGAGGGTTGGAGAGTTAGAGGAGCGCTGAAGGAGAGACAGAGGCAGAGGAGATCATTGTGTTCATGCCGCAGCAGCAGTTACGTCGGCCCAATGCAGCGAGACGGTCCGTGTGTGTGTGTGTGTGTGTGTGTGTGTGACGTCACTCCTGCGGCACGCCACCAAGGTCATTGTGCCCCTCAGTCCCTCACGCCGCGGGACATACCGGACAGCAAGGAACACGGAGAGGGCTGCCTGTCGGGATTTGTCCTCTCTCTCCCATAGAACGCAACAGGGCTGTTTAGACTACAGTCTCATCTCGAATCGTGACAAATGCATCTCATTTTAATGTTGCCGGAACGTGGTGTTACAGAGAGAAAGAGAGAGAGAGAGAGAGAGAGAGAGAGAGAGAGAGAGAGAAAAAAAAAAGAAAGAAAGAGAGAGAGAGAGAGAGACGGGCACTTCTAAATGCATGGCGATGCACTTGGCGAACAGAACGTGAGGTGAGCGGAGGGGAGATGAAGGATGGGTACAGCAGGACGTGTGCCTCCAGCGACTGTGCTAAGGTCAATGCTCAAAAGGTTCAATTTGTGCCGCCGGAGTCGTCCCGACCGCTCTCATTAAGGCCCACAGACGCAGTACATAAAGGCAGACGACCGTGTGTGTCCAGCCTAATGTCGGCTTCACTTTGATCGATTAGCTCGAGCTGGAGAAACGGGGCTGCCGTGAAAGGCACGGCGCTGGTTGCTCTCTCAAACGCTCCGGCAGATCTGAACGTACCGAGGAACTCAAACCGAGCGAGTGCGGGCGTGCAATCCCCCTGGTCCTGCGCGAGGTTTAGACCAGCTCGACGTCAGCTGAACAATGTCGCACATTGTCACGTCTGTCACGTTGAGTCGGATTCTGTCCGAGTGACTTTGCCGACATGCCGCAGCGTGTCGCCACTCTTTCCCTCCGCCAACAGCGCGCCATAGTTCGGCGCCCGCATCTGCTCGCCACCTGCTGCCGGGAGCGAGGACATCGGGGGCTGCCGGAATCGTAACTCAATTATTCCATAAACACACAAGCACATGCGCGCACACAAACACCCACGCACACACATAAACCACAAAATACAACCTCTCACACGCGCACATTCGAAAAGTCGTCGTGGAAAGTCTCGGGGCTCTAGGGTCAAACGTGGCAAGAGATGTGGGGGGGTTTGTGGGTTCAGAAACCCCCCCGCCCTAAACTCTGCAGGAGGTGAAGTGCTTGCCAGCTCTAGTTGCCACGGGTCAATATTTACCAGGATGTATATTTGTCCGTCTTCTCTGTCAAAACAGGACACGTTCTGGGCCGTAAACAGGGTTATTGGATCCCTCCCCAAACGCTTTTATGTGCCAGACAAGTTCTCTCTCTCTCACACATACTTATGTGACTCCTCTGTTTAGCTTTGGCTTACAATGAATGAGCTGTTCAAATAGCTACAGTGTGTGGGGGCATAACTTTTATTTGGTTTCGTCAGTGGTTTGCGATATCCTCATCGCCAGTCCATTAAAAGGCGAGTTCATAAGATACTTTCACGCTGATTCTACAATAGCACCCAAAAGGAAGAACAGCTTATGCTATTACGGACCAAGCCACTGTTTAATAGCCGGGATCAGGTTCTCAAAGTAATTCACCGCGTAAAACTGCCCCATCCAAACGTTTCCTTTAGGGAGGGACTGTGAAGATGTGTCCTTCATCTGCGCAGTGAGGGTTGTGAGATGACATCTTTGTGGGAACCCAGACCACATGGAGGCCATTATTGCAGGCCTCGAGACTATAAATACACCTTGGTTATGGTCCCCTCCCTAGCCAGCGTTCTGTGGATGCAGTCCACCCCGACTCTGAAGTGTGAGCCTCCAGTCCTGGACCATTACAACCAAACGGAGCCCTGCACACTAGAATGGCCCTTTTGAATGTTTAATGCGGATTTTGCGATTTGTGAAAACGCCGATAATGTAATGCCTTAGGTGCCGATCTTACAGAGATATTTAAATCTCCCGAAAATATTGCCATATGTTTCCTAATTTCTTTCATAAATCAAACATAATGTCCCAAACATTTCCATCTGTAACGTGCTATTAAACTCCCATTAAGCGTTTATGAAATATGCATTCAGAAATGCCAACATTTCTGTTGAAACTGAATTAATCAAATTATACACAGGAAGTGGTAAGCCACTTAGCCAAGTTATTTTAAGAGAGATTTTAACTGCATGCTATATTTATTTCACATGAACTTTCCATAGGCTCCAAGATGTTAATCAACCTTTCCTGGTTGAAGAATGAGGGAATAAATCTCTTTGAACTTTGGTGGGGAAATCCTGTTTCACACTTTGAGCTTCTCCAGCGACACCTCGGGCTGGCGGGCTGCAGTATTATTTTCTCTGTGCCTGCTCATTTGTTTGGACTCAGTGAAAACTTGAATTTCAATAAGGCCTCGGCTGTCAACGTGACACAAACAAACCAGATATTCTCTACTGTGTCAATAATTTGTCCGCAGAGAGTAAACAAAAGCAAACAAAAGCAAACAAAGGCACGGGCTTCCAGTGGAAAACGCGCCTGCCTGTGTTTATACGTGTGTGTGTGTGTGTGTGTGTGTGTGTGTGTGTGTGTGTGTGCCTACTGTACGTTACTGTACCTCCGAGTTGAAGCGAATCTGGCAGACGTTGCAGGAGATGATTGGCCGCTTGGTCTTGATCAGAGGAACCCCGAAGGTGTGGTTAAGCACCGCCTTCTGCACCGGGTCCATCTGAGCAGAGAGGAGGGAGAGAGAGAGAGAGAGAGAGAGACAGAGAGAGAGAGAGAGAGAGAGAGAGAGAGAGAGAGAGAGAGAGAGAGAGAGAGAGAGGGGGGGGGGGAGAGAGAGAGAGAGAGAGAGAGAGATAAAAGCGAGTCAGGCACGATTTATAATGCACAATAACCTAACTCCGTAAGCCCAGTGCCTGCAGCCAGCAGCCCAGTCCGTTCTGAGGAGGTAGGGGGAGATGAAGTGAACACGGTGTGCCCTCCACAGCAGATGGTGGACACCAGCACTGAGCTGAAGAGAGGGCAGGACACATGTACCATCAGGACCACCTGAGGGGCCCGGCTCAAGTGCCCGGGGGGAAACAAACGAACACACACATCTGTGCACACACACTGTGGACCTTCACCAAGCATCGGCCCGGAAACCGACATTTACCTAACCTGTCACCCTTTAAGCATGGGGGGCTCTTGAGTTTGCATGGTTGGTGGAGTCAATATACAAAGATAATGCTGGACATTTACTTTCTCCATTAATAATAGACTGGAAAATGTATTTGTCCGTACGTGTGACCTTTCCCCGTAGAATATCATGGTAGAACAATAACAAAGACCCTACGTGATGGCATATCCTGGTAATAATAACGTATTACATTCCTTCACACTTACAGCATTATCACATCTATATCTATGTTTGTTTTACTAAAAACTGTGTAATGTTTATTATTATAGTTTCATTATGAGCGTGATGCTTTTTCTTGAATGTTTTAATTTAAGAACCAAGTTTAAATTTAACAGACTATAGCTTTAGCAATGAGCCAAATGAAGCTAAGTTAGTTAAGTCCTCCATTTACAAACAGTCCCAGACACAAAGACCATACAATCCAGTCAGCACTAGGACAACGGGCTGTGCAGTGTAATCCTTGCTTTTTTGAGCAATCATTTATCTAGCGGTCATAATGAATTGACATAAGTCTGGTGTCTGTGGCCAGTGTGGCTTTCCAGGAAAGCCAAAGTGTCTGGCTCATCAACTCGTGTATGCAAGCATTGGCAGACAGCTTAGACAAAATAAAACTTTGTGTGACAAGAATGGCAAAGGCTAGCTGGACATGTCGTGATGTACTGAAGACACTAATTCAGACAAATTAACCAACCATGTCAGCTGAGGGATTTAAAGAACGGTATTCAACGCTTATTTCAGAGTGTTGTACAAAAACTACCCGTTTAATTATAGCAAAAGGTAAGAGTTTTTTTCGTCCAATAGCTTTGATTACAGAGACTTGGCAGAGCCAAAATTATTCAACGGGGATAAGCTTTTCTCTGCAATCTTTCTCTGCAATCCTACACCCGGAGTTGGCCTCATCTAAAAACAGCTAAAGTTGGCGCAGGGAGAGAGCGAGAAGGGAGAGGCTGAAAAGTGATTCTTGTAAGTCAAACAAAAACAACTTGAAAATCTACACAGAGCCTCTCGTTGCTAGGCAACCATAAGGGAACAGGGTAAACAGAGAGTAAGAGGGAGAGGGAGTGAGAGAGAGAGAGAAATGGATAGGGAGGGAGAGGGAGATAGAGGGCGAGGGAGAGGGAGAGGGAGAGAGAGAGAGAGAGAGAGAGATGCGGGGAGAGGGATGGAGAGAGAGAGAAAGAGAGAGAGAGAGAGAGAGAGAGAGAGAGAGAGAGAGAGAGAGAGAGAGAGAGAGAGAGAGAGAGAGAGAGAGAGAAAAAACAGTTTGTAGGATGACAGGACACGCAGACATGAGCCATATGGAACAGAAGGGACGGCCCCCAGTGCAGGACATCCTCACAACTCACATTCTAATCTCTCTCCCTGTGACTCCCACCACCCCCTCCCCCTCCATTCCCCTGTTTTCCCTCTTCCCTAGAAACTCCTGCCTACTCATTAGCGCTAGCTCCCCTGATGCTTCTGCAAAGAAAGAATAGCATTTCGGGGGGGGGGGGGGATTTGAATGTGAACATACTGTGAGCAGGTTAGGTGTGTTGTTTGACCAGTGATGGTGTAGTCAGTTACTATTTTATGGATCTTTCTCAATACTGACAGTAAAGTTATATTGAAGCGCGTTATGAGACCCCTTGCCAATGCATCTGTATCTTTCCTCTGCAAACACAAGCAGATATGATTTTCATAACCAGTCCACCGAATGAATGGGAGCGTGTCTTGCTTGGACCCTAAACTAAAGGGGTGCGAGAGCGACACCCCACACGTTGAGAGTTTAATTGGAGTTCAAGATGCCTGGCCTGAAGCTGCACTGTACATTGAGTCACTGAATTCCTCGCCAGCCAGCCCAGTACTTAGGGTGTTAGCTTACCATGATCTGGCCAATAAAGTGGACTGTTGCAGAGACCGGCTGTCAGAATGCTAACAAGGTATTGTACTAGCTTCAAATTCAATTATATTCCCACGAAAACCGAATTTTTTGTTTAAGTTTTGCTTGGTTTGCACTTTAGTGTTTTGGATTGCGGTATGAGGTAATGGCAACAAAAGGGGGAGAAAGCAAGCCACATGCAACATTGAACAGCGCCACTCAGCAGATGTCAACAGTTCAGTAAGGCCCCTCTTCACCAGAATGGCTTCTTTTAACAGGATCCAGACCCCAAGCGGTGTCTGGGAGATTCCCCAAACGCTTGCCTGCATGCCATCTATCTAAAGTGTCTCCGCCGAGCCCAAAACGACAGCACGCACCACAACTAAGAGCCAGCCTTCATCCCTCTCTCGCTCTCTCTCTGTCATACTCTTTCACTCCTCACATTCTCTTTTTAATTCCCTTCCACCCTCTCCTTTCTCTCTCGCTCGTATTGTGTACGTCTTCACTCCCTGTGGTGTGTTTCAGGTGCTGCAGTGCAATGAAAACCCCCCTCAGATGGTTAAAAGTCCTGCGGTTTACAATGCCCTGCTCTGTTGCTCGCAGTGGGACTGCGCTGGCAACAACAGCATCAACAGTGCGGTGCCAGAGAAAACATCCTTCCAGGGCTGAGGTTTCGTCCGCTCGCTGCCCAGTGCGGGGCAAAGTGCAGTCGGTGCCTGTGGTGGTCCGTGAATCGCCCCCCATTAAAGCCCTGGGCTCTGGCCTGCGGGGCACACTACTCACCCTCTTCTCCTCCGCTTCAGCAGGACCGTGGAGCTGCATGGGTCCTGGCTCTGTGTGTGAGCTGCTGCTGCTGGTGCCGTGTGTTTCCGTCTCGGAGTGGGAGACGCTGAGAGAGCGCGTCGCCCTGTCCTCGGCCATCGGGAGGGTCGGTGTGGTCTTCCCACGCACGTTGCCTAGCCGACTGGAGGAGACATGCACCTAGTGACCCATGGACGCGGTGGCTATCGACGCGCCGCTAAACGCTTCCGGCTCGCTGTCCTGTTTTGTCTTAAGTTGCCATGGACGACATAGTACTCTTTGCCATGGGGGAATGTATCTGCTCACTCCCCTGACAGATCACTCAGCACACACACGCCTGTCCGCGCCGCACAGCCTCCTCTCCTCTTTGCAGCTCCTTTCTGGTTGCGCTTTGCCTTCACTGAACCCTGTCCTTTTTCTCCTCCCTCTCTCTCTCTCTCTCCTCCATCCATACTCCAAAAAAACCCATCCAGATGCAGCTGGCATTGTGTGTCAAGTTCTCCTCCCCCTCTCTTTCTCCCTCCCTCTCCCTCGCTATTCTCCCTGTCCGTCAAATGTCGTCATCGTCAGCCCGTAGAACCTTTGCCCTGCCTGCCAACCCCCGCCTTTCAGACACACACACGCACGCACGCACGCACACACACACGCGCACACACACACACACACACACACACACACACACACACACACACACACACACACACACACACACACACACACACACACACACACACACAGATACACACACACACAAAGACACACATTCCCGGCGCTACCCCATACCACACCAACTGCTCAAATGCATGCACATATGGAAACCCTCAAGTGAGTCCACATTACACACATCAGAGGTCATCAAGCCCCTTGCTACAAAACATATTCAAATGGAGGAGGTAATATACTGGAGCTGTGCACCAACAACCAATCAACCAACAACAATCTTTAACCAACAGGGTAACGGCTACGAATAAGCCAGCTGTGACCTTAAGATGTATTCAAGATTAAACAAATGGCTTGTCAAGTGGGACACAGTCTAAAAACACACAAAAAAGAGATCCTAAGGCGATAAGGGAAGGTTCAGGTGCGCGGATGGGGGGGGGGGGGGGGGGGGGGGTCAGATGAAGGAGGGGAGGAGGGGAGGGGACAGCAGCAGGTGAGCATCAACAGGTCTGCACATGGCTCTGCATGATTAGACACCTTCATCAGAAATTCCTGACTTTGCATCCTGAGCCAGCCCACGTCAGGACAGGCACTTCAGTACGGGTGCGTCGGTGTGTGTGTGTGTGTGTGTGTGTGTGTGTGTGTGTGTGTGTGTGCGTGCGCGCGTGTGTGTGTGTGTGTGTGTGTGTGTGTGTGTGTGTGTGTGTGTGTGTGTGTGTGTGTGTGTGTGTGTCTGTATGCGTGTGTGTGCATGCTTCTGTGTGTGTGTGTGTGTGTGTGTGTGTGCGTGCGTGAGTGCGCGTGTGTGTGTGTCTGTACACCAGCACCAGCTGCTGCAGATAAATTATTCAGGCCCGTCACTGTCTCAGGACACATTGGGCCGGACAAGCAGGTAGAGGGCAAATCCCATTAGAGAGCCATGAGAGACCCGTGAGCCGGCGAAACGAGAGGCCACCGCTCGGCTGGAACACACAGTCACCCGCAAGTCCACATTTCCCGGGAAAACACACGTTGATGCAACGTGGCAAAGGGAATGTCCCGTATTTTGAGGTAGCATTTCAAGGAGGTTTAGCGTTATGCAGTTTGTTAAATAACACCCGTTTCAAAGCAATGATCTTGAAAAGGATATCAGTGACACGACACTAACTTAGGCAAGATCCATTTTACAAAGTTCTACGATGACAGTTTAAGACGCTCAAGATGCAAGAGACACCCAATAACTTACAAATATAATTGTACACACTAACGGCCTGAGGTCTAAACACTGCTCCAAACCTTGTGTCCAAACAGAGAATCCATTGCTATGAGTGTTTACATGTTGCTGTTCCTATGGAAAAGGCA